>JAJMJJ010000506.1:0-10662 GCA_030568955.1 Geotrichum siamense (nom. inval.) | reverse complement strand
AATAATAATAAGAATAATAATAATAATAATAATAATAATAATAATAATAATAATAATAATAATAATAATAATAATAATAATAATAATAATAATAATAATAATAATAATAATAATAATAATAATAATAATAATAATAATAATAATAATAATAATAATAATAATAATAATAATAATAATAATGGTATTAAATATCTAGAAAGTGTCTACTTAATCACATGCCTCTATTAAACCAAATTTCTTCTATATTTTCCCCTTTAGAGTTCTTCAAACCCTGGAATTTATCTTCTAAATTACTAACATCCATTCTTCTAGTTTGAGGATACACGGCCAATGCAAATGGTAAAACCAAAAAGGAAGTAAGGGTGATTAGACCTAAATTGATTACAGCTTCTTTGGTTTTGGACATGCGAAAGCCAGCTCTTTGCATTTTTACTAGGATCAAAGGTGGAATTGCCATTACGGGAGCAGCATTCATGACTCTACTGGCAGCGGTTTCACCAACAGCATATTGTGCAGCAACTTTTGATCGAGATGCGGAATCGTCGGGGTTAGGTACAGTGATGGGTTCGTTGGTCTTTGAGTCGTAGATGGTGATACCTTTCCTGATTTCGCCAGAACGCATAATACCAACATTTACCAAACCTGCCAAAACAACAGCAGTAAAGGGAATCAAACGTGCCAAAACAACTTTTGTGCTTTTAGAAACATTTTTGAGCTTAGGAACAAGAGCATTGAGTCCAACAGCTATACCACAAGATCCGGAGACGGCGACGAAATAAGAGGTGACAAGTTGTTGAGTTGAAATTGGATGTGATTTGTTGGCATTAGCAGAATTGACGGCTACGTTTAAACTTTGATTTGCGATATGCCAGAACATGACACTAGCGGTTCCTTGGTTAGGCGTAAGCATACCTAGCGTGACTACTAGATTGGATAGAACGTAGGCAGACATGCGGAATGGGAGAAGAACGACTTCACCAGTGTCAGGGTGAATTGTTGAATCAAGAACTTGTTTGGCACGCCAAAGCTCCGGTGTCATTTTGGTAACCTTGCCGGTGCGATACTGGCTAATGAGACTCCTGGCATTCTCCAAGTCGGACTTTGTATTGAAAAGCATTCTGTAATATCACGATTAGCATGTGTCAAAAACAAAAAAAAATAGTGGGGGAGTAGTTTAGCCAACATACCTGGGATCCGATACTTGGGCACAGTGTCGGACACGGCCCCAGTATGTGGTTAGATCAAATCGTGATAAAGGAAGGTCAACAAATCCAGGTACTGAAGAAGCCATGATATTTCTTTGGTTGTTTTGTGAAGTAAAGTGAGTGAATTGTGTCTTAAAAAATAAATAAAAAATAGCCTGTACTAAAGTTTATTTTTGTCCCAAAATTATTTGTTCTCCCAACGGGGACTAATTCTTCTTTTTTCCATGGTTGATCTCATCGTCATCATCATCACAGATTACTAAACAGATTCGTTCACATAATCCTATAAACAAACAAACAAACCATGCCTATTCAAGGCATTGGACACGATATTGCATATATTCCACGGTTCACCAAACTTCTCCAAAAGCCTCGACTTCATCAACGAATCCTTCATCCTATCCATGAACTTCCACACTTCAATTCACTCCCGCCTCCTAAACGTGCTCTCTATTTAGCCACAGCATGGTCCATGAAAGAAGCCATCTACAAATCATTACCCGATTCTCTTCAAAAAACATTCACTTTCAACCATTGTTACAAACGAAAAGCTCCAAATGGTAGACCATTGGTAGGTTGGGACGATGGGGAACTAAATTTGTGGCTAAGTATTTCACATGATGGGGATTATGTTAGTTCGTTTGTGGTTCATGGTGATTAATTAATATATGTGTTCTTACATATGTATGAAACTCCTGCATACTTATTTAGGTGGAGTTATTCATTTCAATGTATTGAAGCAGGAAAGAGAACATGAAAATATGTCTAGCACATATTGTAGTCTGTAAATTAATTGCTCGGTTCATGATAACAAATTGACTTGTAAATAAGTGCTCTGCGTTGTGTGATTTCGCCTTATTCTAGCTTTTCTTTCGTGCGCGATAAATATTTCTTGAAGGACAATGTTTATTCTATTTAAAATATTAGTCGGATTTATTATTTATTAATAATTTTTGTGAGAAATAATAACAAATAATAAAATTAATTTATATATATATATAGGGTTTTCAAACATTGTTTACAATTTAGTATAAACTATAAAAAAAATTGGTCTATCCAACACACAACAATAATGGATTCCCACGGGAATAACTGAAAGTGGTATAACATTACAATAATAATAATAATAATATTGTTTTAGTTGTATTTAACAATAACTACGTCGATAGATTTTAAAAATTTATTCCAAAAAAAAAAAAAAAAAAACGTATTAAAACCATTTATTCTTATTCAAAAGTTCACACTTTTGTTCACCTTCAACCAATTTACCAATAACATAAGACTTTTCACCTTGTTGTTCAAGAATTTTAGAAACTTTTTCAACTTGATTAGGTTTCACAATGACGACCATACCAATACCCATGTTAAGAGTTTTGGCAATGTCATCGACGGGGACATTACCAGCATGAGCAAGCCATTTGAATATTGAAGAGAGAGGGTATGTTGTGACATCGATTTCTGCATTTAGGTGTTTGGGCAGAACACGAGGAACATTTTCTACAAGACCTCCACCAGTGATATGTGCCATACCTAGGACAAGATCTTCCTTGATTGCGGCCAAAAGAGGCTTGACATATATTCTGGTAGGAGTAAGAAGGGATCGACCGACAGTAGTGGTTTCGGAAGTCCAAGGAGCCTGATCCTCGTAAGATAAGCCATTGACTTCAAGAATCTTTCTAACAAGAGAAAATCCGTTGGAATGGACACCACTGGATGCAAGACCAAGGATAACATCACCAACAGCAAATTCACTAAGACGAGGAAGAACCTTATCTCTGTTCACTGCACCAATACAGGTACCGTTACAATCATAATCATTACCAGCATATAAACCAGGCATCTCAGCAGTTTCACCACCAATGAGAGCACAGTTAGATTCAATACAGCCTTGTGAAACACCAGAAACAAAAGCAGCAGCTGTTTCAATTTCTAGTTTTCCACTTGCAAAGTAATCGAGGAAAAGAAGAGGTTCAGCACCTTGAACAATCAAATCATTAACACTCATAGCAACAAGATCAATACCAACTGTGTCATGAATATTAGTAGCTTGAGCAATCTTTAACTTAGTACCAACACCATCTGTAGCACCAACAAGTAAAGCATCTTCATAGCCAGCAGCCTTCAAGTCGAAAAGACCACCAAAACCACCAATTTCGGCATCAGCACCAGCACGGCGGGTAGCCTTAACCTTAGCCTTGATTTCTTCAACAAATCTGTTACCTTCATCGACAGAGACACCAGCTTGAGCATAAGTAATTGATTCCTTGGGCTTATTACTGTCTCTGAAAGCTCTGTGGGCAATATCTTTTCTGAAATATTTACCTTTAAAGGAAACTTGTTCGACACCTGCGTAAGCCTTTTTGACAGCTTCCTCGAGAGTGGGAGCCGTTGAAGAGGAAGCAATTACTCTGCCACCAGCGGTAACAATCTTTCCATCTTTCAGAGCAGTACCAGCATGGAAGATATATGTATTTTCGGCAACTTCACCGATAGTAATAACGTCACCCTTCTCGTAACTATTAGGGTAACCTCCTGCAGACATGACAACAGTTGCAGCAAAACCAGGGTCAACTTTAATGTTAACAGAGTCAAGTCGACCTTCAGCACAAGCAAGGAAAATTTGAGCAAGGTCAGTATCTTTGGAAAGAAGAGGAAGAACAGTTTGAGTTTCAGGGTCACCGAATCTGACATTATATTCCAAAACCTTGGGGCCAGATTTTGTGAGCATAATTCCTGTAAAAAGAATACCAACAAAAGGGAAACCATCTTTTCTCATACCATCGATTGTGGGTTGAAGAATAGTTTGTCTAATTTCTTTAAGCAATGCAGGGGTTCCAACGGGAGCAGGGGCATAAGCACCCATACCACCAGTGTTCAAACCAGTATCACCTTCACCAATTCTCTTATGATCTTGAGCAGGGGGTAAGTCAACAACAGTATAACCATCAGAGAAAGCAAGAATGGAAAGTTCGTCACCTTCAAGAAACTCTTCGACAACAACTTCATCACCAGCGTCACCAAAAGCCTTGTCTTGCATAATTTCCTTAAGGGCAGCATAAGCTTCTTCCTTTGTTTGAGGAATCAAGACACCTTTACCAGCAGCCAAACCAGAAGCCTTAATAACAACGTTGTGGTCTACAGAGTCGACGTACTTTTTGGCTTCATCAAAGTCAGTGAAATTTGCAAAAGCAGCAGTAGGAATGTTATGCTTCGCCATAAAATCTTTTGAAAATGTCTTTGAACCTTCCATAGCAGCAGCCTTTACCGAAGGTCCAAATGTGGGGATACCAACTTTTCTGAAATAAGTTTCGATGCCGTCGACCAAAGGTTGTTCAGGACCAGGAACAACCAAATTGACATTTTTTTCTTGAGCGAACTTGACAAGAGCAGGGAAATCACTTCCCGAGATATCGACGTTTTGGACTTTATCCAATCCAGACGCAGCGGTACCACCGTTACCTGGAGCAACGTAGATAATCTTGACAGAAGGAGATTGAGCAAGTCTCCAAGCAAGAGCGTGTTCTCTACCACCGTTGCCAACCAATAAAACAATCAATTCGGAAGACATGATGATTACAATAATAAGCACTAGACGCACAAAGAACTAAGAAGGGTTGGAAAATGAAGAAAACTTTTTGCATATCCTGTGATGCTGGGACATATACCTTTCTCCCAACTCACAGTCTAAACCCGTTTTTTTCTTCTGTGATAAACCCTAATCCAACATATATACAAAAATTAAGTCTTAAATCACATTTCCGGTACTACGAAATGCGCAGCATATTTCCACGATGCTGTTTCGGGGATTCAGCGTATCTGAAATATAGCAAAGATGTTGGCCCAGAGTGCAAAAAATGTAAGGATTAGGTCTATAGAGAATTAGGTCTTGCCAAAAAAAGAAAAATGTGAAAATATCCTACATGCCATATGACGGAACGCTGAAGAATTATCAGGGCCAAAAACCTTGGTATTTGTAGCGAAAGACATTCATCAGGTTTGTAATTTTGCCATAAAATCAATGGAACGGATGGTTGTCATTGGCTGGGCTTACTGGATCATGGACCCGATGATGAAGGTAGTACCTAAACAGGAAATAAATTTTGATTGATCGTCGCACGCTTATTGGCTGAGAGAATATATGACGTGAATGACAAATAAAGCGGTAACTTTGTACTGCCTTGGCATTGCGCATAGTTCCCAGTGTTTTTTTGTCGTTGTAAGGTAATTGAAATTCTCCTTGGCCTCCTCCAATCGAAGTTCCCATCTTCAGATTTTTTAGATAATTATTACAACGCTAGTCCTAATTTGGTCGCTATCAATTAAATCCTAAACCATTTTGCCAAAACAGGCTTAAATTGATATTCCAGCCAATAAAGATCGTGGTTCGCCATGTCCGCTACAAAAACTATAAATATCAGTCCTAATTTCGCTGGTTTTTTCATTTTTCACGTCCATTATCGTTTTCTTCACTGGAAAGTCTTCTAATAATAATGAGATTCTCTGCTGCTTCTCTTGCTGCCACTTCTTTGGCTTCTCTTTCTTACGTTGCCGCTCAGGATCATGGTGAAGAATACTCCCAATCCATGGGTCCTGTCGCTTTCCTTTGGCCCCCTGACAGAGAATGGTCCGAAGATTCTGAAACTATTGCTCCCTGCGGTTCAAGTGCCGGAGTTTCAGATAATCGTACTCAATTTCCCTTGAGTGGTGGCCACATCGCCCTTGTAGCTCAAGACACTGCTTGGGACGTCAACGTTCGTATTTCTTTCAAAAGCGACCCCACTTCTCAAAATGATTTCCAAGACTGGTTTTCTTCTAATATCACCGATGAACTTGAAACTGCTCATATGTGTTACGATACTCCTTCTATTCCTTCTTCTATTGATTCTGGTGACTTTGGTACTATCCAACTTGAATACAACGCCCTTGATGGTTCTCAAAACGTTTCTCACTTTGCTTGTGCTGATGTATACTTTGTTGAACTTGACGACTTTGAAAATAATGGTTACTCTGTCTTATGTTTCAATACTACCACCGATGAAGACGCTCCCGAAGGTACTGTTTCTGAAGACGAGTTGACTGGTTCTGATGATGTGAACTCAGCTTCTACTTCAACTACTGCTACTCCTGCTGCCGCTGCAACTACTTCTAGTGATAACGGTTCAGGTACCGTCGCTCTTTCTGGTATCGTTGGTATTGCCGGTATTATTGCAGCTCTCATTTAAACGATTTTTTACTACTTTATTTCTTTTCTATCTTGTACAATGTAAATGATCTAATGATAAATATTCTTTTTCTACTTTTTTTCTGTGAAATTGTGTGATAATTATTATTAATAATTTTATGACTTCCTTGGTGTCCTTCTTTCTAGGAATCTAATTCACAAGTATACAGATAAGTGAAATAAACTGTAAGACTTATGACTAGTTACATAAACTTTAACTTGTACGGCTGAAAGACAAAAAAGCCACCACATCACTTTTTACCTGTTTTTGTCCACCACCTTACTCCTCCAAAGTACAAAGAGTTCGGTGATCACAATGGTAAGCTTCTTCAAAACATCATTATCAACCAATCATCTATCCTAACTTACTGCTTAGAATTCACTTTACAACCAAGTTGTGAAACAATCTCAATCATTGAGAAAAGATCTTAACCAATTTGCTGAGTCTCCAGAAGCAGCGCCCATATCACTTCAAGGTATATACTTTTATTTTTTTTTTTTTTTTTTTTCTTCTTTGATCGGCGAATTATATTAATTACATATATTTGTATATAGGACAACTAACAGCTACTATCACTTCATTCCAAAAGACACTTGAAAATTATGCGATAGCAGCAGATCAAGAGATTGTGGAAGAAAGAAAAGAAAAGGCAAAGGCACGTATAGAAGGGTTTAGAGCAGAGTTGAAAGATGTTCAAGAAGAATTTCGACAACTAAAATTACGACGTGAAGAAAACGCATATAATTCAAGCCGTTCTGAATTGTTGGAACGGCGGCATCATGGTGGAGCCACAACAACGAATGAAACTCCCGAGAACCCTTACGCAGGAGCCCACAGTTCCCCCGAATTCACAAGAGGTGAAGGAATAGAAAGAGAACACGATGCATTGAACCGAGTTGGAAGTCAATTAGATGATTTCTTAGAACGTGGGAAAATGATTCTTGGTGATCTTTCTGAACAAAGAGAACTACTTAAAACGACACGGAAAAAAATTTATTCTGTTGCCAATACTTTGGGTGTCTCTAATGAAACTATTCGTATGGTTGAACGTAGAGCCAAACAAGATAAGAAGATATTTTATGGAGGAATCTTGGCTATACTGATTAGCTTTTACTATATTTTGAAATGGTTTGGATAAAGGTTTTTTGAAGCACTAAATCTCTTGTGTTATTTGGAACATGTTATTTTTAATTTACTATCTTAATTAATTCTACTTTTTTCTACAGACACTTTTCCATGTTTATAATGTAGAATTTTTATTGATGGCATTATCCAATGGTTTCTCGATAAGGTGTTTGCAATATATAATCAATAGTCTTGTTGGAAATTTGCCAAATTTTGTGTAAGAGTGTCTTACACTAAAAAATCCAAATAGCAGGATGAGGACATTCAACAATTAGGTTAAAATCAGATAAAAAAAAAAAAGAAAGAGTTGATATAGCTACGCCGTGGCATCAACATAGATGTTGCAAAACTTTGCAGTATGTTTAAGAATTGTACTCAGATAAAATAAAATGAAAATGAAAACCCAGAAGAAGTAACTTCATTCCAGTCTCATGTACAATCCAAATATTTCTGGGCAATATATGAATCATAGCGACATTTGAATTTCTTAACACCTTAATACTATCAAAATAAAAATAATCTCAAAATTCCCCCACCTTTTGGAACAAGTGGCAACCGTCATATTATAGACCTAGAATAAGTAAAAATGACACAAAAACTTAAACTTATCTTAAAAAAACAATCCATGAAACGTATAGATAATACGATTGAACTTGAAATTCTAACACAACTAAGCCGTTTTGCTATATTTCCATGACATAAATTTTCTTTTAAAACAATGTTTTTTAAGAAAAAAAATATAACTATTTAAGATTGAAAGCAACTTGATTAAACAATTCATGGTTCAAGAATGGAGAACTATTTCTTCGTAAATGTATAATATCCATTAAATATTGATACTCAGCAGATTACAACCCTTGTCAAGAGTAAAGCACCAAAGTAATAGTATGAAGTAAAAAAAATAAAAATGATGGAATAATTAGCGTTTTATATGCTGTAGATTTGCGTATATTTCAATTGTGTATTTCTTCAGGTTGAGATGGTTATAAAACTAATTCAGCAGAAAGCTACAGAAATAATATTTGATGTACCTCAGGTTCGAACTAAAGAAAAATGTGATAGTAAACTAAACTGTTTTGGGTTCTTCCCTTTTTTTTTTTTATCGCTTGACATTTTTTTCCTTCTCCCCCTTCCTTGTTTAAAACTCAGATCAAAACCATCAAGAGAGGGGATGGATATGAATATCCAAGATTCTATTACTTCCGAATCCCAAGCATTTTTACTTCCTTCACAAGTGATTGCATTTGGAGTAGTAGGAGTGTCGTTGTTATGCAATCGTCAATTTGAATCAAAACCTCGAAGGAGAATTGCAGTATGGGTTTTCGATATATTCAAAATTGCATTGGGATTCACGATAGCTGCACTGATCGTGATGATGAGGAGCCCAGGAAGCTTGAAGGAGGATACGCAAATACCTGTAAAATATCCAACTACGCATCATACAAGGGATGATGATGATGAGCAAGCTGAAGCGTTGGCCCGGTCTCATACCGCATCACTTACACTGTTATTGATTGATATTATAGGACTACCTTTTCTTTATATTATTTATTCCCTATTGTTGCAGTTTATTTTCATGATCCACAAATTATGGGCATTGTCAATTTCACGATTGAGAGTGAGAAGAGTTTCGGGAGCTTGGAAATTATATACTCTTCCACCGCCAGCTAAAGATCACCTCGATGAATCGCCAAAACTTGATGATAGAGAATATACACCAGCTAAATTGGGTTACGCCAGTGGTAATTATGGTAGTCCGGTCAAAATTTCTTGGTTAATTAAACAATCTATTATTTTAGCTATTTGCATCACTTTCTTTAAACTCGCGGTCCTCGGTTATGTCGAATTACATCAATATTCATTTAAATCTCTTCGCAAGAGTCTATTTGGATGGCTTGAAGATGATCCAGGTCTTGGTGAATATATTATATATGCTATTATTTTACCTTCAACTTTCTATAGCATTAAATTTATGGCTGCTGATGCGTTATTCAAATATAGAGGCAAGGTTGAAGAACATTCGATACTTCCCTTGTACAGAAACGAACATCTTGAAAGTTCTGTTTCTTCCTATATCCCTGAAGTCAGTACAAACACTCGCCGTACACGTATTGTAACACCATCTCCGGGACAAAATATATCCATCACTCCGACTACTTCTGAATCCTTCACACCCGATCTGACTGATCAAGAAGTTACTCCTACAGCCTCTGAAGCAAACATTGAAGAAAATATTGAAGCATTTGTTGAAAATATTTCTGGAATTAG
This sequence comes from Geotrichum siamense (nom. inval.), assembly GCA_030568955.1. NCBI lineage: Eukaryota > Fungi > Ascomycota > Dipodascomycetes > Dipodascales > Dipodascaceae > Geotrichum > Geotrichum siamense (nom. inval.). The sequence continues at coordinate 842 of JAJMJJ010000506.1, read as the reverse complement.
TCAAACCGCGTACACCAAGGTCAAATCAAATGCACCTATCGAAATTCAACAAGCCATTGAAGCTGTTAAAAACTTTGAAGCGCCAGCAGAATTAAAACAAGCCATTGGAGCTGCTGTGAAAACCATGGAACCTTCAGATGAAATAAAAGATGCATTAAATTCTGTCAAAAATAATTTGAAACCTCCACAAGATTTGAAGCAAGCAATTGAGATTGTTCGTAAAAGTGCCCCAGCTGCTTTTAATACTACCAGCCTGATGTTTGGAAATGCTGTTGCTGGACTTCAACATTCAACTGGATTTGGTAGACCTGGAATGGGCATTATTGGTGCAAGATTTGGTAATACGTCAACACCTAGTGTTATTCCAGTTGCAACAGAAGAATCTGGAAGTACTGATAATTTAATTGAAACTATGGGTTTGGATAATTTGGATACAGACGATGATGATTCTGACTATGATGAAGAAGATGAAGACGCAGAAGAAGAAGTTTAAATTAAGCAAAATGAATATAATACTCTATATTTCCCTGTGCGACACATCAAAGTATGGAAGAGTTCTAAGTTTTCGTCATCCCGAATAAACAAGACTATTAATGCATACTTTTGAATGTATATACTAGTTTAACATTATTACGTACTTATGAAATACAAAATAAAGCAATTCATTACAAAATTAGGTAAAAAAAAAACTTAACAGTTCAGAAGATGGATAAATAACACACATGAGCTTTTCTGTTTTTCCAAATATGTAGTCTATACAACTCTCTCTTTCTCTCTACATATATTTAAACACTGGAATAATTTGAAGAATTGACATGGGTTTGAAGTCAGTAGAGACACAT
>JAJMJJ010000505.1:0-10686 GCA_030568955.1 Geotrichum siamense (nom. inval.) | reverse complement strand
TATAATAATAATAATAATAATAATAATAATAATAATAATAATAATAATAATAATAATAATAATAATAATAATAATAATAATAATAATAATAATAATAATAATAATAATAATAATAATAATAATAATAATAATAATAATAATAATAATAATAATAATAATAATAATAATAATAATAATAATAATACCACAAAATAAAATATTATATAAAAAAAACTATCTTAAATTTGCCTGATACAGGCTTTTAAGGTCACATTTCTCCCTGTGCTTTTTTGAATTATTCCATTTATAATGGGACTAACTTCTTCAGAAACCAGTGATAAAACTAATTAATGTGTAATGGAAAAACTTGATCATCCTATCGGAGAAAATTATTACTTCTAGATGCAGAGAATAATTTGTTCAAGAGAAAAACCATTACAAGCCATTGATCCATGGGATTTACCATCTAGAGAGGAGCGTCGGTGTAGGGAGCAAGAACTTAACCACTACATCAATGTCCTCACATGCTTCAAGGAGAATCTTGACATCAACTTCCGGAAAAATTATTCACAACATGTGATGATTTGCTGCAAATTAACTGTACTTAGCAAGGATTTGTTGAGCAACTGCTAACTCACCACATTGACAATTTTGTATCCTGTTCTTGGACCACAAATATCCATATTTTCCCTAGAGCACTATGACCAGTACGAAGTTGAACAATCGCACTGACCATTTTACGGAAAGAAGACTGCATGATATCCGAAGGATGGTGGCACACACAGTCATGGAGACTACGCCCAGTGATGGAGCGATGAAATTTCCTTTTTGCATCATTTTTGTAGAGCAAAGTCTGTTCCTCTTTAACTTGAAGGTGAATCCGATTTTTGATACATGTAGGCATAATGTAGCTGTCTTAAGAATATGACCCTTCTCTTGGATCTGTGGGTGGGGTTTACATCCCAAAATTCAGATTCTGCGATGTCTGAAAACTTTTCAACCAATAGCCACCAAATTGACTCTCTATACTTATTAAAACATTTTTTATCCATAATTATGATTCTTATCACGGGACTGGAGTATTTTGTAATATCCTATTATGTTCAAATACCCGTGCCAAAAGTTATTATGACACGGGTAACTTGTATTGCACAAAAATGTGGTATTACGCACAGGTTTCAACTTTCAATTGCCGGTCTGTCCCAAGTTCGAACTTGTGATTTTTCCATTCTGTACATTCTATTACAGCGCCCTGCGCTAACATCTTTACTATATCATACCTATCATATTCAATGTTTTCCAGTACTAATGGGTCAAATACTAAATTATTTTTGAGATCAGACTACTTCCACTAGGTAAATACATGTGTATGTATTGGGCTATTACACATAATGTGACATTCACTTGCCCTACAATAGAAGTTTTATATTTTTGATACACCTGATTACGCCGACGCAACTCCGGTCTCTCCGCAAGGTAAATAGCGAGATCGGAAATGAGCAAGAAGCTCAGCCTGAGATTTTTTTCGAGAAACATATTTCAAGTTTTTTCTCCTTCCTATTTATCCATCTGAATCTTTCTTTCTATATTTCTTCGATCAATATGGCTCCAATTATTACGGACAATGCAAGACCTGAACCTGATCAAGTTTTAAGGGATATTGCTAGTTATGTTCATGACTACACCATCGATTCTCCTTTAGCTTTCGAAACAGCAAGATTGTGTCTTTTGGACACCCTTGGTTGTGGTTTGGAAGGTCTCAAGCATAAGCAATGTGCTAACCTCGTTGGTCCTGTTGTTCCTGGTACCATTGTTCCTAGCGGTGCCAAAGTTCCTGGTACTCCTTACCAATTGGATCCTATTAGAGCTGCTTTCTCAATTGGTACCATTATCAGATGGTTGGATTTCAACGATTGTTGGTTGGCTGCTGAATGGGGTCATCCTTCTGATAATTTGGGTGGTATCCTTGCTGTTGCTGATTGGCTCACTCGAACTGCCAAAGCAAATGGTGAAGGTAAGATCTTCAAGGTCAAAGACATTTTGGAAGCAATGATCAAGGCTCATGAAATTCAAGGTGTTCTTGCCTTGGAAAATTCATTCAACAAAGTAGGATTAGACCATGTTGTTTTGGTTAAGGTAGCAACTACAGCAGTCGTTTCAAAAATGATTGGTTTGTCAAAGGAAGAGACCATCAATGCTATTTCACAAGCATTTGTTGATGGTCAATCTCTCAGAACCTATAGACATGCACCAAATACCATGTCTAGAAAGTCTTGGGCTGCTGGTGATGCTGTTTCCAGAGCTGTCAACTTGGCTTTGATTGTTCAAAAAGGTGAAGGTGGTATGCCCAGTATTTTGACTGCTCCTACTTGGGGATTTTATGATGTTTTATTCAATGGCAATGAATTTAAATTCCAACGTGGATACGGTTCTTACGTCATGGAAAATGTTTTGTTCAAGATTTCTTTCCCTGCCGAATTCCATGCTCAAACTGCTGCTGAAGGTGCTTTGATTATTCATAAGATTTTGAAAGAAAAGGGTATTAGCACTGATGATATCAAACACATTAGAATCCGTACCCAAGAAGCTGCCATGAGAATTATTGACAAGAAAGGTCCTCTTCACAATTATGCTGACAGAGACCACTGTATTCAATATATGGTTGCTATTCCCTTGCTTTTTGGTAGACTCACACCTGAAGATTATTCAGATGAAACCGCTGCTGATCCTCGTATCGATGAGCTCAGAAACAAGATGGAATGTGTTGAAGATGAAACATACACCCTCGAATATCATGCTTCTGATAAAAGATATATTGGAAATGCTTTGCTTGTCACTCTTAATGACGGTACTGTGTTGGACGAGGTTGCAATTGACTATCCTATTGGACACCGCAAGCGTAGAGAGGAAGGAACTCCTGTTTTGTTGGAGAAATTTGAGAGACATCTCCGTGGCAAATTCGCTGAAGATCAAGTCCAAAAGATTCTCCGAAGTAGCAGCAAGGATGCCATTGAGAACCTGGATATCGATGAATATGTTGATTTGTACGTAACTAAATAATGAACTCTATAAATGTTATTTATGGGCTAATTTTACTGTGTTGTAATCTGCTAGAAATATAGGTTTTTAGTTTTATTACGTTTTAAACTTAAAAATTTAGAGCATTTTCTTTCTTTCTTCCTCCACCATTTGTTTACAACAATAATATTTATTCCTATTTTTTGTTGACCGCCACGTCAACAAATATATACATTGAAAACGAATGTCAGTACCTACCGCACTTAGTCGAAGAATCATCAAAGAACTTGATGATACTAAACGAGATGTTAATTCAGGGATTTCACTCGTGATCCCCGACGAATCTGACTTTACTTCTCTTATAGGTACATTCCAGGGTCCGCCAGGAACTCCCTATGAAGGTGGCCATTTCATTATCAAGATCAAAATTCCTTTAGACTATCCTTTCAAGCCTCCTCGAATGAACTTCCATACAAATGTGTATCATCCAAATATCAGTTCTCAGACAGGTGCCATTTGTGTCGACATTCTCCGAGACCAATGGTCACCGGCACTAACACTGAAGAGCTGTTTGATATCACTCCAAAGTCTTCTTCAGTCACCCGAACCTTCCAATCCTCAAGACGCTCAAGTTGCAAACCACTTCATTAAAGATCATGAAGATTTTGAAAAAACTGCAAGGGAATGGACGAGAAAGTACGCCAAAGAAGAAAATAAAATAAATCCGGAGTTAATTAATATGTTTGTCGACATGGGATTTCCGGAAGAAAAAGTGAGAACAGCATTAACTGAATTAAATATTATGGAATTTGGTAGTGATAGAGCGAGAGAGGAAAATAGCATTATGGAGGCTCTTTTGCAAATGTGAGTTTACAATTTCTCATTATTAATATAAGTCTGTATAATTCAATTATCTCTATTTGATTTGTTTAAAATGTTACAAATACTATTGATTACATCGGAATTTCATCTCGTATAGTAACATCAAATCTAGTTTAAAATGTAGATATTATCCAATTTCATCGATTGGGGTATACACTTATATACCTGATTACATAACAAATTTATTCAAAATTGTATTCGCCATCGCGCTCCTATCAACAACTTTTGTTATCAATAGAAGAGACTTGATCAATAATCCATTTTTATTACGGACGATTGTAAACTATATGAAACTAGACCCTTGTTCATATAAGCATGCATACGCCGTGTTGGCTGTATCCACTATAATATTGCGATAATCTTTTCGTTTTAAAACTATTAGTTGGTTTGAATGCCTTCTACTGTACCTTTTCTTTCATCAATTAATTCATTGGAAATTGGTAATCTCAATGTCGAAATCTGAGTCTTGCAATCCATCTACCTCATCGCTCTCTGGTCTTGGATAAAACTTGCAATCATATTGGTTGCTTGTAAGTGCTTTCCATATGTACATATTTTTACGTTGTCACGTGATGTTGTATTTAGAGAAAGTTACCCAAAATTTCTCAACCGCCACTCTTTCATTACTTTTATATACGTCTACGAAACCAGATTTGAAGGAAATAAAATAACAATGGTGAGTCGACATAGAATATTTATTATATTATTTATATTAACATAGTGATTTAGGGACAAGGTCAATCCGAATTACCTGAGGACAAGAAGAAAAATCAGAAAAAGGATGAGAGTAAGTGGTTTGTATAATGATATTACTGAATATCGATACTAATATTGGCAAAATAGAGCCTAGATATGAACCTCCTGTATCTACTCGTTCTCAAAAAAAGAAGAGAAAGGGTCCTGTTGGAGCTGTAAAACTTCCCAGTGTCTATCCTTCCACGCGTTGTAAGCTTAAGATGTTGAAAATGGAACGTATCAAGGATCATCTTTTGCTCGAAGAAGAATATGTTCAAAATCAGGAACGACTAAAGCCAATTGACGACAAGATTGCTGAAGAACGAAGTAAAGTTGATGAAATGAGAGGTTCTCCTATGAGTGTTGGAACTCTAGAAGAAATTATCGATGATGATCATGCAATCGTCTCTTCTTCTTCAGGTCCAGAATATTATGTTTCGATTAGATCATTTGTTGATAAGGATCTTTTAGAACCTGGTTGTTCAATTCTCCTTCATCACAAATCCGTTAGTATAGTCGGTGTTCTCCAAGATGATACTGATCCTATGGTGTCTGTTATGAAGTTGGATAAAGCACCTACTGAATCATACGCTGACATTGGTGGTTTAGAGAGTCAAATTCAAGAAATTAAAGAATCAGTTGAACTTCCACTTACACATCCTGAACTTTATGAAGAAATGGGAATCAAACCACCTAAAGGTGTTATTTTATATGGTGCTCCCGGTACTGGTAAAACTTTACTGGCAAAGGCTGTAGCGAATCAAACTTCGGCAACATTTTTACGTATTGTTGGTTCTGAATTGATTCAAAAATACCTGGGTGATGGTCCTAGGTTGTGTAGACAAATTTTTCAGATTGCAGCGGAGCATGCACCTTCTATTGTTTTTATTGATGAGATTGATGCTATTGGTACCAAACGTTATGAGTCAAGTTCTGGAGGAGAAAGAGAAGTACAAAGAACCATGTTGGAATTACTAAATCAATTGGATGGATTTGATGATAGAGGTGATGTAAAGGTTATTATGGCTACGAACAAGATTGAGTCATTAGATCCAGCCTTGATTCGTCCAGGTAGAATTGACCGTAAAATTCTGTTTGAGAATCCTGATCCTACAACGAAAAGAAAGATTTTGCAAATTCACACTAGTAAGATGAGTTTGAGTGAAGATGTTGATTTAGAAGAGTTTGTTTCAGCTAAGGATGATCTTTCTGGTGCAGATATTAAGGCTATTTGTACCGAGGCTGGATTACTCGCATTGCGAGAGAGAAGAATGAAGGTCACGGCTGAAGACTTTAGAAGTGCTAAAGAAAGAGTTATGAAGAACAAAATCGAAGAGAACTTAGAAGGTCTTTATTTGTAATTAATATGGGTTTATTTATATACAGTATGAAGAAATCTGATAGTTTTTTTTATTGTTAATATTATTACTGGTAACATTATTATGGGGAACATAATCACCAATCATTAATGGTTATTTTGTATATTGGCGATGGTGTAAATTAATACAATTTAAGTTTTCACTATTGAAACCTTGTTTCAGATAATTTTGATTGGCGATTTCAAGTCCTTTACAGTAAAAGATTACATTTATTCATTCATAAATAAGCTACATACATATGTACAATCTATATATACTTACCACTATCCATACAGTTAAGGTAATATTAATATGGTGATCGTTATAGGTAAACACGTAACCTTTCGATGATGTTAGGGGAGGGCATTGGCGGGGAGGGGATTTTATATTTTTTTTCCATCTGCCGTTTATTTTTCTTTATTCCCACATTTTTTTTTCTTATTTCCTTCTTTCTTTTTCTCCCCCACAACAACTCAACTACATTTTTTTTTCTTCCATTTGGTTCATTGTAAATACATACATAGAACTATTTAAAGCTTTTATATTGAGCTCCTATAGTTGATATCAGTCAACTAATTGTTTCTGGTGGTTTGGTTGTATCTATTTTAAACCCTCACTACCTACAAAAACCTTCATATTAAGAAATTAGCATCATCATTCATATCATGTCATCAACTGTTTACGCATCTAACGAAGGCTCAAAGACTTCTTCATCAACATCGCCTGGCCATTTACTCAAGTTTTTCAAAAGAAAGATAGCCGGAACTTCTCCAACCCCAATAGCCAAATCGAAAAAAGCTGAACAATCCGGCAATAGTACTTCCAGTGGAAATGACGATTCTTCACATATTCACGACTGTTCATTCATCGTAGCAGTTTCTGAGGATTATAATTTGAAATACAGAAAGTCTATGGAGGATGCGCATGTGTACATTTATCACTTTGCAGATGTTCCTGATTCAGGATATTTTGCAATCTTTGATGGTCATGCTGGAGCCAATGCCGCTCATTGGTGTTCAAAACATTTGCATGAAATTCTGGAAAACTCGATAAAACGTAATGAATTAGAACAAGGCAGCGACAAATCTTCGGAAAGTAATGAGCAACAGAAGCGTTCTGGGGTTGTATCCCTGGCCATGAACTCTGCGTTTATTGAAGCTGATTCTAAAATGGTCAAAGATGTTCCATCTAATTGTGGTTGTACAGCTGCTGTTGCAGTAATTAGATGGGAAGGACCAGTTACGAGTAATTCCTCTAACAGTGATATCAAAACAACATCAATATCGACGCCTTGTAGTCCAACTAAGGAAACAACATCGGGACCTAGAACAAGATCAGTTAGTTCTGCACCCAGTGTTCAATCACAATCATCATTCACACACTCAGTGACATGTCACAATCAGTCAAGGGTATTGTACACTGCAAATGTTGGCGATGCAAGAATTGTATTGTGCCGAGGAGGAAAGGCATTGCGACTAAGCTATGATCATAAAGGCACTGATGTCCGTGAGACGGAACGGATAGTTAATAGTGGGGGTGTCATGTATGGAAACCGGGTGAACGGAATGCTGGCCGTGACACGATCGCTTGGTGATGCCTACATGAAGAATTATGTTACTGGAAGTCCGTATACTACAAGGACAGATTTAACGACAGAAGATGAGTTTTTCATTCTTGCCTGTGATGGTATTTGGGATGTTATTAGTGATCAAGAAGCGGTTGATTTGATTCGAGATGTTTTTGATCCAAAAGAAGCGTCACAACTTCTGGTAAAACAAGCAATTGACAAGTTTAGTTCTGACAACATCACATGCATGGTCGTAAGACTTGATCCAGGTGTTTGTTCACATTCATCATAATGTAAAAGGTCCATTGAGAAAAATTGAAAGGCAAAAACAACTTTCTGCGGGGGCAAGGAAGTATAAACGTGGGGGAGGGTGGGGTATTTTTCTATTTATTGTCTATTTTCTAAAATTATATCGATCTCTCTCTAAGATTTTTTGGTGATATCAGTCAATACATTTCTTAACTTTTTTTTAAAAAAATAATTATCATCTACATTGTTTCATAATGGGATGTGTTTCCCCAAAAGTGCGTTTTCTTTCGCAACAATTAAAAACCGTTGGTGTCTGTAAGTACATATTGTGTACGTACTATGAACCCCGGGGGGCACGGATTATCGGGATTTGGACGAATTAACAATTTTTTTTGTCAGCGTAGAATTATTAATAAAAAATAAGCAACAGGAGATTGGTTTATTATTGAAATAAATGGAATCCCTTCATACAGCAGATTGATGCTTAGAACAACAATTTTTTACAGCTTGGTACAATGGATTTTCCCTTCTACAGAACATGTATTGAAAGTACATCCCATATGGGTCAATGTAACTTGAAAATAATAAAATTCGTACAATCCAATCTCTCGCTTCCGAAACCTCGGGCTCTTGTAACATGATGATCTTGATATTCTTTTTTATTGTTTGATCTATATACTTCTAACTATATATATATCTATTGAGTCATGTCATTTTATTCACGAATAAGTGGCTTTTTTTTTGTTTGATTGTTGACATCTACAGATGAAATCTCACCCTTTACATTTCATGTACCTACAAGATTATTTATACTCGTTATTATACATGGAATGTTGTATGCCTCGTAAACAAAAACAAAAGTTACCGGACATGATATTTTTCCTCTCATTGTACAGAGTTTTATCAATTATAAACTAAATTAAACTAAATTAAATTAAATCAAAACTTTCCAGAAACAGGAATAACGTACTACAGAGAGAAAGTAAATAATAATAATAAAAAATGGTGAGAATATATAATATTCTTTACATATGCTACCTATAGTCTAATTCAAATCCTCTAGAATATAGGAAATAACTTTTTCATTTTAAAAAAAAAATCAGTATCAAGAAGAAAGAAAAGTATGTCCCTACATACTATGTAGAAATAAAAATAGCCTTCAATATATATAGGATGGAGTGGTATGTAAAAATAGAGGTATAAACAATAACGTAAGATTTGCGAACTAAAAAATAAGATAGCGTGGTGCTATATATAAAATTGCAACCGTAAATAGAAGGCTCCTTTATCTATTCCCAATATATATACATATAAATGAACTAGAAATTGAAACAGAATAAATCATAAGAATAAAATAATGATAAAGAGCTCTTTTTTTTTATTAAATCATAGAGAATACCTAATAAATTCTTTAGAATCATGAATTATATGTATATAATGGGATTTACCTATATGGCTAATATGTACCATCATGACATTTAATATAACGTGTAAATTTTCACTACATACATATCTACCTAGATAAGCTAAACATGTTGCTTTTATACCATACATAGTACCAATCTGCATAGTATTGGATAGCAAGAAATATGTATAAATTGAAGTATATGATCACTACCGACATCTTTTTCTTGTTTTCTAAAGTCACACTACTCATGCAGAAATATTTTACGTAAATACAAATGTACATGCCTACCTACCTACCTTGATATATTAAAACTTCGTGACAGTATTTACATTTTTTTAATTGTTGCTTAAAACAATAAAATAACGGTGCCGTTGGTTGTTTTTTTTTTTTTTTTTTTGGTCTGTTGTTGTTCAAAACCCTTTTTTTGAAGTTGTCGTTTGTATTTCCTACTATGCGATGTATTTAAAAAAAAGTGGGTGGTATAGTACATGATGATGATGATGATTCGTAAAATAATTTTTGTTTTTTTCTGTGGGATACCAGCGGAGGCCCATAATTCGGATTTGGATATCCCGGGGAGAGAATATTTGTTGATTGGATTTTCTTTTTGTTGGTTGCACTCTCCGGGTGAGTTTTGTTGTCGTGGGCATTCAGGGTCACAGCTTCAATTGCTCAGTGATCATAAAAATAGTCTGGACATTATCTACCTGCTGCTTAGTTTTGTAAACTCGGATTTGTTTTGTATGTGCGGACTGAGATTTAGCACATCCGGACGGGCCGGCAATGGGAAAGGTCAAAGCCATGCAACATAACATCTGTTTTCAGGCATAGCATTTTTTTTTTTTTTTTTTACCGTAATGGGTGATAAAAACACAATTTTCTTTATGTTTCTTAATATTTTTTTTTCTTGAAATGTTTCTTATGTGGAGAGGGGCAATAGTACAAAAGTTATATGGTATAAGATATTTTGTTACTACTTATTTTTGTAGTATGTATTCAATATTGTTATTTTGGATCCCTAAATAAAGAAGAAAAATATATATATTTTTTTGATATTGCTAATAACAATACAAAACAAAGGTACATATAGAAATACATTTCTTAAAACCACTAAGTTGTAGGTAAGGTATATAACTGTTTTCCTTTTATTTTTTTTCTCGTTAACGTATATTTTTGCCACAAATTAAGGATTTTTTTTTTTTTTGTACTATTCTATCAGGTATTATAGGAATTTGGCTATACATAATATATATTATATTTCAAAATATTAAGCTACGTAATATCGTAACAATTGAAAATTAAAATGAATATGAGAATATATATACATAATACGTGGTGTATATATATATGGTGATGACAATATACAAAAACCCAAAAAATAAAATCCATGGTGGAAGTATTCCTTTTTTTTTTTTTTCTGTCTCTCACAAACCATGAATAAACGAAAAAAAAAAAAAAAAAAAAAAAAAAAAAAAAAAAAAAAAAAAAAA
>JAJMJJ010000504.1:0-10773 GCA_030568955.1 Geotrichum siamense (nom. inval.) | reverse complement strand
ATTCAAATAATAAACCTCGTTCTTGCAACCTTTTAAAAACATACGTTGAATCATGCTTCTTCCTTAAAAACTCAATACCAGTCAAGAACTCAGTAATACCTTCAATAATTGATTCGGTATTCTCAGCATCAAGTATTTTACTCTGGCAATTGTCGTAAATTGCAAGAAATTGAGCAATTTCAATGCCTTTAAAGTTAGGGGAAACAAGTTTGTAATTCCTTAACCCATCTAACAGAGGAATTCCCAAACTTTTGGAATAATTAAAAAACCGTTTGCAGTCATTTTCTGATAAAAAATATTTATGCTCACGTAGTAGCCGAACAAAAAGAATATCTTTTGCCGGAGTTTTATAGGACAAGAGAATCGTTTTAATAAGTTCAGCAACCCCAGTTTCAAGAATATTTGGACCTCCAACAAGTACAGCATTAATACCAGAAACAGTTAATTTATCCAAGATCTCATTAACCTGATAGCTTGATCTAGTCAATATCACAATATCATTTGGGGGTACACCTTTTTCATTGATAAGATGTTTGATTTCAGCGACAATTGATGAAGATTCATCAAATTGTGTTGAAAAACGTTTAAGGGTTGGTTTTGATAAAACAAGATGATCTGATTTGGATTTAATGGATACATCTTTTTGCTCTTCAGACACCAATAATGATGAGAAAAAATCAATTATCTTTTGCTGTGATCTATAGTTCTTGCCGAGATGCAATAGTTGTACGTTTTTAAGCTCATCTCTCATTATTTTAAATCGAGTAGGTTCAGCTCCAATAAATGAAAAAATGCATTGATTTGGATCGCCGACTGCAAATATCGTAGAGGACTTACCTATCTCTTTCACAATACCCCAAGATAGATTGCTGACATCTTGCAATTCATCAATTAAAACAGCTTGAAAATCTTGTGAAATCTCTGGAAAATTTTCAAGCAATTTTTTTGTTAAAATCAATAGATCATCAAAATCACAAACACTGAGCTCAGCCAGTTTTTGGTTGTATTGGTCTAATATGAATGAAGCCATTTTATTTATTTTTGGATCATGAGAAAATTCAGATCTACCAAAATGTTTACCATCCAGGCCTAACTTTGCAAGTTTGTTAAACTTCCAATATAAGGTGTGTTCCCCAAAGTTATAATTATTTTCGAGTCTTATATTTTTCAAAACATAATGTGTAATCCATTTATCAGATATCTGGAAATCAGGATTTAATCCTAGTAAATGGCCATATTGACGTAATAGTATCTCACTAAATGAATGAAATGTATGTACGTTTGGCATAATTTCTTTACCAACCAATTCTAACATTCGGTGTCTATACTCGGTTGCAGCACGATTTGTCAGTGTCAGTACCAATATCTTTCTTGGATCGACTCCAAGAGAAATTAAGTAAGCTGCCCTATATGCCAAAGTTCTAGTTTTTCCTACCAATATATTCCTCCTCGACGAGTTAGAATTCAATTGTTCGAATAGAATGAATCAAGTCCATACCTGTTCCTGGTCCAGCTACCAGTTGAACGTTGGCGTCAATTGGTTGCGTGAAAGCAGCAATCTGGTCATCATTGGCATTTAATTCAATGTCAAAAGAAAGATTTTCTTCGTCCTCTATTGAAGATTCCATTCTATTGAGATAAGCGACAATAATGTATAAAGATATGTGTACTATTATACCCTGGGAAAGATACCCGTAATCGACGATTTTGTTGGGAATATCTAAGCAACGACAACCGGTTTAGGGTTATGCCAGGGATTAATCTTACTCCCAAGGGGTAGCACAAAAGCACAAATTCCCCTATTTACGTACATTTCTACCTATGTCCCTTTGAATCCACTAGTAGATCCCTTTTTGTATATTCCAGGCACATACTATTGACATTTTTATTGTCATGTATTGTTTTTAATATATCCTCTAGATTCTTAGTTGTATGCCAAACCTAAACCTATTCAATTATTGTGCTAATATATTGTCTGTACGAAGGGATATTATTTTGTTACCTTTTAGCTTTAACAGAACGATACATGTCTCAGACTAGATTATTCCAAACTCTTTGTACTTTCAAAATTGCTGTAAATATTCAATTGTTATCTTTCCTTATATATTTCCTACATACACATGTGTAACTTATTTGAATTAATTTTAAAACTCATTGAAGGTCGTAACATTATCATAAATTATTTATATTATAGAATTCTATTTTGCTGAAACACATTATTTTTTTATGAATTTTTTCCTGTAGCCCAAAATACTTTTCTAGATCTAGTCAATTTACATGAAGGTGAATGTTTATTCTTAATTCCAAAAACTTCATTATTTTTTGAAGTTACAGGCATAACTTGATTAGTTTTGGAATTCCCTAACTCTTTCCCTATATAAGTCAAACTTCCAGTCAAAACAGTATTTTCAAAAAGTTCAGGTATATGATAACGTTCTTGAATGTGAATCATATTTTCATTATTGTAGTCATTAAATCGACAACAAAGATTGAATGCCATTTTTCGATCAGCGATATATGTATCTGTGAGCTGAGGATCAAAAAGACTCTCGTATCGTTTTCGTGATTGAATTTGTTTACCTTTGTTTTGAAAGTTGGACCACACTTTTTGAATCATATTAGGGCGGTAATTGGTATTAAACTCTTCAAGTTTGCTAATATTAGACTTTTTTCTTCGAATGGTTTTGCCTGCAAATGAAAATGTTGTTTGAAAATGAGCTTGTCTTTTATTCATATGATGTTCTTTTTGGGAATTGCTTCTTATATCGACTGGTTGCCAAAAGGGAATAGATGGAGATTCTTGGATAAAAGATGGAGAGTCATGAATATAATTTAAAAAATGGCTTTGAGGACCAAAGAACCGTGGTTCAAATATATCACAAATATCTTGTTCAGTTTTCCTCGAAGGATATGTTGATAATAACCCTTCTGGAACTAACAAAGGTCGACTTTTTAATGATGGTTGTGGCTTGATATTGCATTCTCTAATTTTCTTTTTTCTGTGCTTTCTTCTATTCCAATTCTTCTTAGTTTTTAACCATGCAGGATATTCTTCTCTCATGATATCAACTGTAAATGTTTCACCGCTACCAACCTCTTTAAATATTAATTCACTCATAGACAACGAATATTGTTTCTTTTTGAATATCCAGAATCCCTTTTCCATAGGTGGAGGAAACATATTGCAAACCGTGGATTCTAAGGTTTTACGAGAAAAACCTTGAAAATAAGGGAGAGAAAAAAGTTCATCAGCACTTCCAATTCGGTCTTTAGGACTGATTTGGAGTAATAATGAAATAACTGATTTATTAGCCGAAGTGGGTTCATTTTTATCTGGGCGACAAGGAAATGTTAACCCGGGATGTAGCATGATCTTAACAATCTCTGATCTATCCTTTACCCTGAAGGGTAACTTTTTGTAAGTCAACTCATAAAAAACAACACCTAATGCCCACCAGTCTACCATATAGTTATACAGACGATTTTGATGCATCTCAGGAGCCATGTAATTAAAAGTTCCTGCCACCGCAGCAATGAACGGGCGATCCATAGTTAATTCCTTCGCTACGTTAAAATCCGCCAATTTAATTGTTCCCTCCACATTGAGCAAAATATTTTCAGGTTTAATATCTCTATGAACAATATTTTGGGAATGAATATATTCCACTGCACAAGCCAGCTGTGCAATCCAAAGGGCAACCAATTTATCTGAAAATTCAAACTTGGAAATTTGATGTCTCAAATCACAAGCACTTGAAAGATCAATAACAAGACATAAGAAATCTTTATCTTGAAAAGCATATTGTAAATTGCAAATAAAGGGATGTCGAAGTTTCTCCAAAATTCGTCTTTCATCAACAATTGTTTTCAATACTGCTGAATCATGTCTCTTATCAATATATTTCATAGCATAGAATTTCTTATTTTTTTTCTGCCTTACCATTCGAACCATTCCATAAGTTCCTTCTCCCAACTTTTTGTATAAGATGTACCCGTTAAGTTTTAAATTGCTGTCTCTTTGATATCTTAAAATCTCATTTTGAATCCATTGCTTGGGATTGATTTGTTCTAGTGTGACTTGTCCCATAGTGTAATTTCTAGGATAAATTACTCTAGAGAAACAAGCTTATATTAAAAATTATTGAAAACTGAGTAAATTATCAATCAGGGATCAGTCAATAGTTATATATACCCAGTTTTCATTTTGAGACAGAGGTGCTCATATATGGATGTAACTACATTTGTACAATTAATTATTACTGTAAGTACATAACTTCCTTTCGAGACATCGATTTTAATTCTATCATTTTTAAGGTATAGATCTTTTAATTACAAGGAACGGCATTGATCCGTTTATTGACTGTTTCCAATAAAACCCCGAATATTTAATTTTCATAGCTAAGAGCTGGGATGTAATTCCAAATATGGATTTAGTTGTAACCCATGTAAAGCGTTACATTTGAACTTTTCTTCTTAGTAGACATTGATAGTAATAAAAACCATGATATATAACGTCATATGTCGGAATTGTAACCTGTTAGGTGATTGAAATTTAAAATTTTGATAGTTAAAGATTTACGCAACTTTTCATTCATACATACATACGATAAGTAGTTATTTCAATTCATGATATATTTTAATTTATTGATGAGTCCAAATAGTTTTATTTCATGCATTCTTCTTAATTAACTAACTAAAATTCCTATCTACCATCTCAAATCTTGAAAAATTTATACACTTCTATAGATAAACCAGATTTCAGGGGTTTATTTTTTTCTCTATTACTATTATTATCATTTTATATATATAATTTTAACAATAATAATTCAACTGATTTGATTGGAATATAAAAGATCAGCATTAAAAACTATACTATAGATCACATGTGCATTTGATATGGCATAACCGTAAAATGTCTTTGTTCTTGACCTTTTTTTTTTTACATTTTGATTAACTATTTTTTTTTGTTACAAACATGTATTTATCATTCAAAGTTGTCGTTGATAATCAAGTATAAATAATTAAGAACCTAGATATTGAAAATAAAAAAATAATAAAAAAGGAATATTACAAAAATTTAAGAAACTAGTATACAAAACATATTGTTAATTGCCCTAGAGCTGTTGCATAAAGTTACCAGGGACTAGTCCTGTTGCTCCACTATTAAGTGACTCAGCTTCCCACCATCCATCTTCTAGTTGCGTCATAATCAAAAGAACATCATTTACTCTGAAACCCATTTCAGTATCAATTTGAGCTTGATAATCATATATAGCCCTGCAATACATGATCACAGGTCGCCCATCTTTTGCAACTACAGGGAGACCGGAATTCATAGATCTCGAATTCATTGAGGAACGTGCACTATTTCTTCCGTCAAATTGACCTTGATTACTCAAATCATATTGGGAAGGATTTGGACTTCCATTGTATACACCGCTACGAGCAGATCCGGGGCGCTGATATTGAGTTTGTGATTGTTGATAAGGATTAGGTGACGCAGCACGGAACTGACTTTGAGGATGTACATACTGAGGATTAGGAGAAGCTGAACGGCGGTAACTGGGATTTGGAGAAGCTGCTCTGTAATCAGGATTAGGTGACGAGGATTGCCTAACATCATGTGGGTTCGGTGATGCTGATCGATGTATACTTTGAGGATTTGGAGATCCAGAACGATACATGTTAGAATTAGGATTGGGTGATGCAGATCGTCTGTATGATGGGTGTGGATTGGGTGATGCGGATCGTCTGTATGATGAGTGTGGATTGGGTGATGCAGATCGTCTGTATGATGAGTGTGGATTGGGTGAAGTAGGCCTGTTTTGTTCATAAGGTACTGGGGAAACAGAGCCATTCCTGTACATTGGATTAGGCGACGGGGTTCTACTATAAGACCCATTTCGATTAAATTCCTGGGGAGAAGGTTGATAAGTCTCATACATTGTTTGAGGGCGCGGGCTCCGTGAAGACTCTTGGGTTCTAAATGAATTGCCACTCATAGGACGAGAAGAAGCATATGAGTTTCGGTTTGAGTTATTCCCATAATGATCATCGTACTCAAATAATTCTTTTGTTTGATTACTGTATTTCACGCTTGTGGATTTCATCTTTGTTGCAGTGAAAGCTGGAGCTGGAGGAACAAGAGAAACTGATTCACGTAAATTGGAGCCTCTAGCTGGGCTAACAGGTGCCGATCGAGAAGGAACGCGCTTAGGAGAGGGTTTTGCACCAGATCCGGAAATACTTGCGGCAAGAGAACCATACGGATGTCTAGGTGGTTCTTCAGGTTCTTCGTTTGAGTCCTTAGCATTGGTTACCTTCAAATTTTCAAGTGCCATTACAAGTGGATCATCTTTAGCAAAACTCTTGACAGGTGAGGCAGACCTTGCACGTTGCGAATCAAATGGAGAAACACCGAGATCAAACATGTTATCACCCATACTTAAGATTGTTGAAACACCTTTCTTGGGAGAATTTGAAGCGTTGGAATTCTCTAGTTCATGATTAGATGAATCAAGTGCTGGAGAACGGGAATCAAAGCTGGTATTGGAGCCCCAATGTTTATTTAAATCTTTCTTACTCTTTCTTCTGAATGGAGATGCCCAATTTCGTTTATTTTCAGGAGCCGGAGAGGGGGATTCATTTCTGGCTGAAGGAGGGTTTTCAGATATAACGGGTGAGCTAAATATGGGATCTGGAGAATTATCTGTTTTTGAAATAAAGGATTCATTATTCTCAAAATCATTAGAATCCGACAAAATAGGGATGTTTTGATACTGAGGACTTATATTTTTTGATGAGGTAGTACTGAGATTGCTTAAACGAGAGTCATTGAGGGAAGTATCTTGAGTTGAATCATTCAAGTCTGTTCTAGCTTGTCCAACAAAACTAGGTGTACCAGAATTAGGTTCATTTGTTTCTAATCCAGAAAAAGAATGAAGCGTAGGGTTAACATTTTTTCGGGTCATGTATGGAGCAGAAACAGTAGATTCACTCATGAGAGAAGATTTTAACATTGTTCGTCCTGATGGGGGTCTATCCATTGCAGTAATTGACGAAGTTCCATCAAAATATTCCGGAGAATCGAAATGACCAGAAATACGAGGAAATTGAGCAAATGAATAACTTTGAGGCTTGTTGGAAGAAGTATGACCTGAAGTATAATCGATGAACTCCGGGGGATCCAAAATTTCATTACCAGTTCCACGCTCAGCAAGGAAGATCTTGTGATCTTCAAAAACATCGCATTTTTCAAGGGCTACTCGAATATTTTCACATCCTTCATCATCACTGACACAAGCAGTTGAAACAACATTAGTATACGCCCAAAGGTTTGACTTTAAGAAATTAACTCTTTCCTCTTCCAAATCTTGGAGTTTATCGCAACTGACTTTCCATTCGCTGGTCCATCTTTCAAGAAGTTCGGCTAAATCTCTGATAGAATTTTGATAGTCTCTCTTAGAAATTTCAATTTGTACATGGATCTTTTCTAACTTGTGATTATTTCTTTCTAATTCTTTTCCCAGTAATAAGTTTTGAGAAGCCATGTATCCATTCATTTTGTTAGAATCTATCTCAAACTTTTCTCGGAGGTTTTCAACAAGTTTTTGCTGAACAAGTTTAGATTTGTTCAATTTTTCCATACTAGCATGAATTGCCTTTCGTTTGATTCGTATAGCTCCAGCAAAAGCCGCCAGCGGCTCCTCCAATTCCTTTCTTAGCTGTGACGCAGCACCAGCATGACTTTTACCCAGAGCTTCAGTAGTTAATCTCACAGTATCCAAAGCTGTTCGTAAAGTTCCAATTTCATGACTTCCCATACTTTTTTTCGAAAGGGCAATCAACTTCTTTGCATATTCTTCTTCGAGTGCAGCCCTCTCTTTGTAAAACAATTTAATCTCATCTGCAGTATGTTTTGTGTTGTTTACATGGGTCAACAAGGTATTAACACCTGTTTCTGATTTTCCCCAAAAATTGTTGCAATACGCAAGCTGTAAGTCTTGCGGTACCTGTTGTTGTTGACTCATCTTGTAGTTATTAGCGATGAAGAGAAAGAAATAGACTTGGGCCCATGTCGTCAAATTGTTTTGTGTTTACTTTTTGTGTTTACTTTTTGCTAAATCGGGAATGACCTAACCCATGCAGTAAGATTGAAATTCTTCACTATCAGCGATCAATTTGGTATATCACAACAGCAGACATCAAAGTCTTTAGATATGCAATTGCATACATATGTTATCAGTATGAAATCAATTACAATTAGACAAATAAATTTAACACATTACCACAAACTATATGTGTACATACTAGTTAACTTTTTTAAAAATCCACTTTCAAAATAATACCCTACAGATAATATAGCAAAGAAGCTATTGCAAAAATAGTATTTATACATTATTTTTTGCTCGTTATCGTAGGTAAAGTGGCAATTTCTTTATGTGTTTTATATGAAGGATCTTTCAAAATTTCCAAACGTTTTCATGGTGTTTAAATAAGAAAAATAACTAGGACATCTAAAGATTTTTTTTTTTTCTCATATTAAGCCAATTTGTAATTTCAGGACTAATATGCATGGAAATATCTTGCATCAATAATAAACGACATAGATGGAATTTCAAGGGCATATGATGTTACGGTATATTTGGTGTAGTTAGAAGCTATGACTCTCACAAAATTGTTTGACATCTACTCAACTAAACGCTCCCGACTCGTTAGAGAAAATTAAGTTGTAGGACATGGAATAGATCATGATTTAGTCGGACATTACGAATTCAAGCTTCTTGTCTTTCCCCGTTTTCGCTCCCAATAATAGTCTACATTCACTGCTCCAAAACTATTTTGTCAAAATTAAATAGTCCATAATCTTCTTATTGTTCTGCACATGAAAAGCTACCAGTCATTGCATTTGTTAATAATTATATCACGTCCTGAGGATTCCATGTATTGAAATCAGACTCTTTCGACTTATTAAAGTCCAGTATCTTCAACAACTTTAAAGTATGTTGTGGTCTTCAAATTTTTGACTTTAAGGGCAAGAGAACGTGTTTTTGAATCACTAAAAGATTATTAGTTTGAATCCTTGAACGACAAAACCTATTTATCCATCTTATTCGGAATAAAATCGTGTTATAGCTGACATTAGTCAGTTTGGAAATTTCAGGAGGGTCGAGACCTGTTAATAGCGAATCATCAATTGTCTTCTTTCCTACCTAAGATCATAGTCTTCGCTAGAATTTGTTGTTAATTTTTTTTTTCAACCAAGTCTCTTAGTTTTATGTCACGAAGGAAAAGAATATGGTTGCGAGAGATTCTAAATTTTGTTGATGATAAGTATAAGATTTATCTAGCCTTTACATGCAGATCCTTTTTATCGTTTTGTACCAAAAAAATATATCCACAACCCTAACCACTTATATAGAAAATATATATGCAAGTCGACTATATACAGATCTAAATTCTCCCCGCAGTTTATGGATCACCATTTGTGATTTCCAATTACCTACTTTTGCAACAGATTTGAATCAAGTATGTCTGAAAGCAGCTCTTCAACATCAGAGTCTGTACAAAAAGAATCTCTAGAGGTAGTGTCTGAAACTCCTAATACCATGTATGTGCCTTTTTTTTTTCTTCTTCGTTCCAGAGTTTGATCATTGTTTTGTATATATCAACTCTAACTTTCATGTTAGTGAAATTGAAGTCATTGAATCCAAAGAGATAAAGGATTCGCCAATTTTAATTTCTGGTTCTGAGTATAGTGAATGGGAAGGGTTTGACGAAACACCACTTCAATCTCCAGTATCACCTGGGAAGCCCATTTTGAAACTACGGCAGATCGATTCTAGTTTTACAGCGAAGGAGGTTAAACATGCAAATAAGCATTATGTGTTTTTGGAAAATACAGAGAAAGTTTTAAATGAATCGTTAGCTCGTGCCAATTTAACTGCCCAGCATGCTGCAATAGTTGGATTCCCTGAACCCAGTATATACCGCGATGACGATGATCCATTAGGAATTTTTGCTGAAGAAGATAACTCAGATGATGAAGATTATACAGACAAGAAAAAAAAGAAAAAAAATACTAAGAAACATGCGAAACTGCGGAAAATTAAACTGAAGAAATACAGAGTGGGCAAGTGAACGGTCCAAAAACATCAATAATAAAACAAAAATCAAGAAAAACTTTAACTGTCGATTCATTTTTGTTGATAAATATCCTGAGAACAAAGCAAGTGTATTAGTGGAACTAGTACTATTGTTTTTTTTTGTGCCTTGATTTTCTCTTTATCCAATATATTTAGGGCTGTTTGGATTAATTTTTATAGATATACACATTTGCCTAACTACAAAAAAAAATACATTCCATTCATTTTAACTTTATACTTTGATCTAGACAATTGTTGTGTTTTTAGTAGTATCAATTAGAAAGGTAAATGTGTATATAGGTAGAAATAATATATAAGTCTATCGAATGATATTTGTTTGCTAAATTTTTTTTTTTTCAGAATTTCCATCATTAATATTTATAGTTCTATATTTACTGACCTATCAATGATTGTATTAGAAAAAATAAACGAAGTTGTTATTTGAATATTAACTAAAAATATACAATTAGATGAAAATACCTGGATACATATAAATGTATAAATGAACCTCATTAAGTAAATTAAGATAAATTATATGACTTTAAATGAACAATTGTAGGCTTACAATGATTTATAAGTAAATATGAAGTGAAATAAAAAAAAAAAAAAAAAAAAAAAATTTTTTGAT
>JAJMJJ010000503.1:0-10797 GCA_030568955.1 Geotrichum siamense (nom. inval.) | reverse complement strand
CGGTCCATAGGACCTACCATCTAGAGAGGAGTGCCGGTGTAAAAGACAGAAACTTGACCACCGCATCAATGCCCTCACACGTATCGAGGAGAACCTTGATATCAAGTTCCGGAGAAATTCTTCTCAAGATGTAGCGATATGCAGCAAATTCACTGCATGCAGCAAGGATGTGTTGAGCAGAAGCTAGCTTACCACATTGCCACGTGACAATTCTGGGTTAAACTACCGATCAGATTCCAAGTCTAGTAAAACAAAATGATTACATTTCTAATAGAGAAAATATCTTTTTTAAATATTTTTCAACTGAACGCAAATATAAATGGTTGTATAGTGTAGTGGCTATCACATCGGATTTTGATTCCGGGAACCCCGGTTCGATCCCGGGTACGACCTATTTTTTTAACCTTTCTACGAGTTTACTTTTGCTACCTCCGACGTCACAAAACGCAATTGGATAAAAATTATTATTACTATTATTATTAAAAAAGTTCACTTAGTGCAGTGAAAATATTTTAGCGTTTTCAACTTTTAATACTTTGATCCTTTTTATCAGAGCACCTACTTTTTCCAATCTACCACACTACAATAAGGAAACCTATTCGACATGCCTGAGCCCAAACAACATTTATCTCCATCAATTTCTAAAACTCATGCAAGTCAAGACTCATCAACAACCCAATATATCTTCTCAAACCTGCAGAATAATATGCATACAATTACATCTTTTGATACTAGGAAGGCGACAACCTATGAAAAAAACACAAAGACCCTCTTATTTATGAATTTTAAAATACTTGAAAGATAATATTGAACGGAAAAGTTCATGTTTTTTCCTGGATTAATTTCTTTGTTATTTCTGTATATTTATTAATTTGCACGAGAAAATTATCAAGAGTATTGAGCCAGATTTGGGTCTTACTGGGGATTATATCCACAGAAAAATTAGTTCCTACTTTTGGCAGCACCCTGCAGAACAGTGTCCTGATGTATACTTCTGATTACAAAATTTCATAGTGTAGATTCATCATTCATGTTAGATATATAAAATTTTTTAAAAAAGAGAATATTTACTTATATACATTATATTAGTTTTATATACATGTATGTACATCAGTACTTATCAAGATAGGTCCTTAGATGTATTTATGTTTACGTACATACTAGACTTAACGAAGTTGAAGTTCAAAATCACCTTGAAGTTTTTGACGAACTTGATCTTGTAACTCGTTAATCTCAGCATTAGTTAAAGACCTATCCATTGATTGAAAGTTAATACGATAACATTGACTAGTTTTACCAGTTTTAGGATGAACAAATTCATCAATCAATGAAACATTTTCAACCAGATCACCAGCAATTTCTCTGACAATAGACATTAAATCATTTTCATGAACAGGTTTCTCAGGGTTGACCCAAAATGCAACATCTCTTAGAGTTCCTGGATATTTTGAGTATGGCTTAAATGAGCTGACAGTATTTTCCTTAAATTGTTCAAGGAATCGAGGATCTTGCGACCAGAATAAACGGATGTCTGGGATACCAAAAAGAAGCATGGCCATACGTTCAAGACCAATTCCAAAAGCCCAAGAAATCTTGTCTGTAATTCCAACATTGTTTAGGACATGTTGACGTTCAACACCACATCCACACATCTCAAGCCATTCACCCTTCCACCAAATCTCAATTTCATAAGATGGTGCGGTCCAAGGAAAGTAGGCTTCAATCCATCTAGCCTTGAGTGGAGCTTCCAAATCAGGATCTTTGGAACCAGCTGATAAGGCTGCTTTACGAGCATTGTCAAAGACGTTGGCAAGTAAAAGTTCGATAGTACGTTTCAAGTGTTGAGAAACTAATTCGGTTTCTAAATCAGTCATACTTTCTTCTTTGGGATTTCTTTCGGCATGGAATGAAGGATTGGGATCTTCAACAATAATATTGGGCTTTGGAAGAGCGTCAAGATCTCTCTGTATAGCATCAGTAATCTTGTCTCCGTGCTTAGTTCGTGACCAGGTGTAAGCACCTTCCATTTGATGAAATGCTGGGTAATGAGTTCGATCAATTGTGTCTCTTCTATATACATCGGCTGAAATAAGATAACCTGGCGTTGGGCAGTCCTTGTAACATACAGATTCATGTGCAGATGTGTGCGTTCTTAGCAAAGTATCTTTGTTGATGTAAAATGTATCGGTCTTGCTCCTTCCCACATGGTCCTCAGGGAACCCTAATACGTCGAAATTTTCATATTTTGAGACAACAGGTTCGAATTGGTTGTAGAATGTATAACCACCCAAGCCAATCAACTGCTTTTCAAACATCTGACGAAGAATTCCAATGGGATGAGCATTTTGAAGATGTAGCTTTCGGGTTGTTAAATCAATGATCGAAGGTGTAACGTTTGTCCATTCATCTGAAGGGTACTTTTTGTTGAGAATTTCTACCTCTTTGGAAACTGTAGAATACCATCTAGACTTAGTGGCAGTAAATGCTTTACTGATCCAACCACTATTTCTCAAACACTTAGCCATGATGCTTTATCAATTCGAGTTTTGAGTCTTAAGTGGAGAAAAAGATATTTTTCATTGTATTCACCACACTCACATACATATTTTTCTTGATAATAAAATTTCTGCTCACGTGATTTGTAGCCAATCACATTTTCAAATATCACGAAAAAAAACTTTTAGAATCTCGAGCAATACTTCACTTTCCCATAGACGTTTTTGATATTTCATAACGGATTACCAATTTGATCATGTTTGCATCTATTCGATCTAGTGTATTTTCGGTCTTTAGAGTTGGTATGTTTAATTATTTTACATTGGTCAAATCAAATTAATATATTTCGAAAATATCTGGTTATTAATGTTATTTAGCTCCCTCGCAAGCTTCTAAAACCACTATCCGTTTTAAGCACGAGTATTCACCTCGTTTTGTGCACCCCGGTAAGCGTCACAAAGGCCGCGTTCCTATTCGTACTGGCGGATCAATTAAGGGTTCAACTCTCGAATTTGGCCAATACGGATTGCGATTGAAATCAGATGGTGTTCGTCTTGCAGCTATTCAACTTAAAGAAGCTGACAATTGGCTTATGAAAACAGTTCGTCCTTCCGGTGGTAAGCTAATTAAACGATTCCAAACAAACATTGCTGTGTGTACAAAGGGTAATGAAACACGTATGGGTAAAGGTAAAGGTCCTTTCGATTACTGGGCTGTTCGTATTCCAACTGGAAAGATTTTGTTCGAGATCAACGCTCCAGGATTACACGAAAAGGTTGCTAAAGATGCATTTAGAATTGCGGCAGATAAGTTACCAGGCATTTATGAATTTGTTACTTTAGCTGACAAGCCAAAAGCTGGATTTAAGGAAGTCAAATCAAAGCCCAAGAAGGAAAACATTTGCGCCCAAAAGTTGGCTAACCCAACCAAGAAAATGGCCAACATTTTGAAGAGCAAAGAGCCTCTTTATAGAACTTTTGGACGAGTTTAATGGTATGGGAATTTATTATTATTATATGTATATAGTAAAATATTAATTATTATTGTTTTATTTGATGAGATTTGGAGTTGATTTCGGTATGTGAATAAACAAAACAATTAGGCTGAAATATTATAATCTTCTTTTCCTTCTTCCTTACTTGGTCTTTTAAAACTCCAAATTTTTGAACCACTACCTGCAAGTATGATTTCTGTTTCAGTAAATTTTAGATCACTCAAGCCGTAATACACATAGTCGTTAAATATTCCTTCTTTAGATTCCGATGAAGACGAAGGTTCTGCAATTTTTAATGACACAACAGGTGGAATACATGGCACCTGATCCACACCCACAAAATCATGAATCCTTGTTCGTTTCTCTTGGTAATCATCGAATTCAATCCGTGAATCTAAATCTATAGTGGTGCTGTTCTCACTGGCTAATTCTGTTTGTTCAAGACGGAATTGTTGCAAATATACATTATTCTGTGTTAAATCTCGAATAATGGTCTTGGTTTTTTCTGTGACATTTCCCTTTTTCCGAAGCGCTTTACCTGAAAAATCCCAAAGCATAAGGTATCCATCTTCACTAATAGATCCAACCCGGTAATATCCTGCATCACAATTTTTTTCATCAAACTCAACTTTTGTGACCCATGAATTATGACCATAACCACGAGCTATTAAGCATTTATTTGAAATTGACCAAATTGATACTAAATCGTCTTTTCCTCCAGTTGCGAGGTATTTGCCATCTGGCGAAAATGCACAAGTGATAATGCCGTCATAATACGAGCTAAAGATGTCGGTTAAATACTCGGATTGGAGATTCATAAATCTGAGATACCCGTCATCTGAAGTAACAACAAGAGTTCTTTTGTCAGGCGAGAAAGTGATAGATGTTAGCTTAGAATTGGATACACGATAAACAGCAACTGGGTTTGTACGAGCTTGTGGTTGAGCAGAATCGTTATGAAAAGATTTGATGACATTTATTGTAGAAGTTGACATTTCTTCGTCAGTTTGATTTAGTCCTCCAGATATAGCAAATGGTTCATCGTCCCTATCTTTGTCTAAGATAGCAATAAGTCCGTTTTGATGAACGGACACAAAGTAATTTGAAGAACCTAAAATCCATTTAATATCCAGGACAGCGTTATCTTTCCCCAGAATGTCACCATTTTTGTTAATTCGATTATATCTGTTACAAGTAGTATCAATCCATAACATATCGCCACTGTCCATTCCAATAATAATGTCCAGACCCTGTTGTGATGAATGAGTAAACATATTCACGTTATGGCAAGTCGGACATGACTTTGAAAATATGACTTTACAGATGTAATCTTTAACGTTTGATAATATACCAGATTCATTCCAATCAAACCAACTTATAGATCGGCCAGAACTAGCCCAAAGAATATAATCATCTTTCACTTGAGTTTTTTTTTCATGAACAATCGATTTTGAAATAAATGATGAATTGTTTTTAGTTAAACTAGTTTTTGGTTTTTTACTTTTTTCTATTTTAGGTCCTGTAGAAGTGCCAAAAAACCACGACCTTCTCTGCTGTTGTGTGTTGGGATTTAGGGAAGGAGGAACGGTGAGAACTGTCAATTTCAAAATTTTGTTTGACGAAGGGGTTCTGAATGGAACTGCTACATTGACACATTTTTTGCATTTGTATACACCTTCAGAGGTGGTAAAAGACATTTCAGGATAAGATACTGGGTTAATGGCATCAATACAGATTTGTAGTTCCGAACTATTATTAATAGAATTGAGTAAGGGGATTCCAGGAGGCGAAATGGAATACTTTTGATTTGATGGTAGTATAAACATATTTGTGTTAGACATGAGATGGTCTTAGTGAAAGGTGAACGACAATAACTCGATTCCAACTACAGCATATGTAATTAGATAAGTACCGCCATATGTAGTTATTAAGTTGAAAAATGTAATTTCCCGATGTAGTCTAAGGACCAATTTTTTGGTGTGTACGCGTCAGGGTTACGGCCTAACCCAGATTATTTATTTTCAATTAACACGACATAAATAATTTTCCCAGATTCTGTTTTTTTTTTGTTTATTTATTTATTTTACGCGTCACGTTTGACCTTATTGACCAAAACGCTTTGCATTAATATTTCATAATGTCTCTTTGGGTTGATAAATACCGACCCAAGTCACTTGAGCAACTTACATATCATCATCATTTGTCGTCCCAACTCAAGTCGCTTGCAGCGTCATCCGATTTCCCCCATGTGTTAATTTACGGACCTTCTGGAGCTGGTAAGAAAACCAGAGTCCAAACGTTGTTACATGAATTATATGGGCCAGGAGCCGACAAAATTAAGATTAATTCAAGGGTTTTTCAAGTATCATCATCGAAAAAAGTGGAGTTTACGGTGGTCACATCTGTGTTTCACATTGAAGTTACTCCTTCTGATATGGGCAATGCTGACAGAGTTGTGATTCAAGACCTTTTGAAGGAAATTGCACAAACTCAACAGGTGAATATTAGTTCTAAGCAAAAATTCAAGACAGTTGTCATTAATGAAGCAGAGTCTTTGTCTCGAGATGCCCAGTCAGCTCTGAGAAGAACGATGGAAAAATATAGTAGCAATTTGAGACTAATCCTTCTGGCAAATACAACTTCGAACATCATTGGTCCCATCAAATCAAGAACTCTTCTTATTCGAGTTGGCGCACCGACGATCCCGGAAATAGTTGATGCTCTTGACACCATTGCTCAAAAAGAGCATGTCATTCTACCAAAAGACACTGAAGAAAGAACTCTGATCTTTGAAAATATTGCACGCGCATCTGATCGAAATCTACGTAAAGCTCTTTTGATGTTTGAAGCAATGTACGCTCAATCAAATTCCATTTCTAAGTCTACTCCAATTCCACCACCGGACTGGGAGTTGGTTGTTAACAAAATTGCCGATGATATCCTAAAATCTCGCTCTGTCGAAATGTTGATGTCTATTAGAACTGTCCTCTATGATCTTCTTTCTCACTGTATTCCTGCAACTGTAATTTTAAAGACCTTAACCATGACCTTGATTTCCAAAGTTGATCCCGAAATTGGTCCTTTGATCATTGAGAAGGGAGCACATTATGATCATAGATTACGACAAGGAAGCAAGGCTATTTTTCACTTGGAAGCGATGATCGCAAGTTTTATGCAAGTAATTGAGATGTCTAGTTGATAATTTTTGAATTCGATTATTATTCGATGTAACTTAGGTATATGTGGTTGCAAGTCATGTTTTTTCATCATCATCTCTATGTAGTCACACTGAAATACTTTTACTGAGAAATTATACATCCCTCATTCCCCGCACCATTTTAGGAAATAATAGTAAAAAAGCAATGCGTGAAAAAAAAAAAAAAAAAAAAAAAAAAAAAAAAAAAAAAAAAAAAAAGTTCTAGAACTTTGAAGACTTCTTTACATTTGAATAGTCTGTTGTTGACGATTCTAAACTACAACATACATAATGGCTACAGTTAAATAAGTTACAAGGTCGGTGGTAAAAGAGTAATAAACAAAATTTCATTAATTTTATATTTGTTGAATAAGAAAACTATATACAAATCCAAGGATTTCTTTCATTCGTTTCAGTCATGTCAAAAGGAAGGATTGGGGAAAGAACAAAAAAGAGCATAACAAAAATAGATAGGCGTAGAAATAGGTACTAATGTTTCGTTGTTGATGATATTTAAGAATCACCTTTAACGACACCGACCTTAGCAGCACGTAAGACACGGTCGTTCAAAGAAAAACCAGCTTGTTGGACAAAGAAGACAGTACCGGGCTCCTTATCAGGTTGAGGAGCTTCGAAAGTAGCTTCATGCTCATTAGGATCAAACTTATCACCTTCAGGCCAAATCTTTCTCAAACCATGCTTTTCCAAAGTCTTTTCAAAGACGGTTTGAGTCATCTTAATACCTTCGTACAAGTCAATAAGCTCCTTATGAGTTTCAGGATCGTGTCTTTTGTCATGATCAACAACGGAAAGAGCACGGTCAAAGTTGTCGACAGATTCGAGAAGATCCTTGCAGAACTTTTGAAGAGCAAAGTCCTTGGCCTTGGTGATCTCACGCTTGGTGGTTTCTTGCAAGTTACGGAAATCAGCAATTGAACGGAGGAGTTGATCTTTTAGCTGAGCAGCTTCTTTATCCTTCTTCTCAAACTTAGCCTTACATTCAGCAAGTTCCTTCTCGACAGGAGAAAGTTCTGTTTCAGGAGCAGGAGCAGCAGCGGGTTCCTCTTCCTTCTTAGCTTCCTCAGAGTAAAATCTCAAAGTGGCACGAGAAGCAACAGCAGGTCGGACCAAAGTTCTGGCCATGACAGGTCTGGAGGCAGTTTGCACAATCAATCTTCTAAACATTGGGAAATATGACGATTCTGTGTCAGTAGTAATAGGCTATACTGGGAGAAAAAGATTCGGGGATGGGAAAGAGAAGTGAAGAAGAGAGAAATTTTTTGAATAGAACGGCGGGCGGAATTTTTCAAGTTTTGTAGATGGAGAAGGAAATTCTGCGGTAGGGCACATACAGGGTGAAAAATATTAATTCCGGGTAACATAGTCACGTGCGTATGGATTTTACAACGACAGTATTGCCTATTTGGATATTTTACCTATATTTGGAAATGTTGTTCCTGGATAAAAATTTGTCAATACAAGGGCTTTCTTTCTTACAAACACCAACACCTTCCACATAAATGAGCCCAACTGAAGTACCTTTGCGTCCTACTATCCCAATCCTTTATGGAACAGAGACGGGAAATGCACAAGATCTTGCTGAGCTTTTAAGCAAACGCTTAAGGCAGCTTAAGTTTGTTCCTAAGCTCTACAGTTTCGATTCTTACCCCATTGCAAATTTACCTTCGGAACCAGTTATTTTCTTTATCGTATCAACTGCTGGTCAAGGAGAATTACCAAGAAATACGAAGAAACTTTGGAAAGCATTGCTTAAGAGAAAACTTTCTGGTGATTTGCTTCAAGATGTGCAGTTCACTACATTTGGTTTAGGTGATAGTTCTTACCCCCACTTTAACTGGGCAGTCAAAAAGGTTCATGCAAGGCTGTTGAACTTGGGTGCAAATGAACTTTGTGGACGTGGTGAAGGTGATGAACAGGGTTCAGGAGGAATAGAGAAGATGTATCAAGAATGGGAAAATAGCGTAACTGAGAAATTAGAGTCCCTCTATCCACTCCCTTCAGGTATCGTTGCTCACGATCCTGAGACGCTATTACCTCCCATTTACTCTATATCTATAGCATCTGATAAACCCAAACGAAGTACAGATGATATTCTTGCAATACAGATGACAAGGCAGTCCGACTCTGAGCAAATTTTTAAAGGCCATGTTGTTGATAATTCACGAATTACAGCCAGATCTCATTTCCAAGACGTTAGACATTTAGTTATTTCATTAGTCAATGAACAGGAGTCTTTCAAATATGATCCCGGTGATACCATTGCACTTTACCCTGCCAACGATCCTCAAGATGTTCAGACCCTTCTCGATGATCAAGGGTGGAGTTCTATTGCTGATTACAAGATTACGGTATCACCAGACTTTGAAGAAACAGTATTCGGCGGCCTAGTGTCACCATTAACGCTAAGATCACTTTTCACTCATCACCTTGACATAATGGCTATCCCTCGACGCAGTTTTTTTAACTCGGTATGGCATTTCTCTGATGACACTGAAATGGAACAGCCCAGATTAAAAGAGTTTGCTTCCATTGATGGATTAGATGATTTATTCGAATACGCTGATAAACCCCGCCGTTCAATACTCGAAGTTGTTACCGAATTTCACACGCTTAGCATCCCAGTTGAGTACATTCTTGACGTTTTCCCAGTATTAAGGCCACGATTGTTTTCAATTGCATCTGGACAAAATGATCCCCAAATTGAATTGAGTATAGCCATTGTTAAGTATAAAACCATGATTCGAAAACTACGACAAGGAGTATGTACAAGATATATTTCAGGACTGAAAAAGGATGATGAAATTCCATTTTCAATTTATAGAAATGGATTGTATTCTCCTAAATCATGGCTATCTAATTCTCGTGTTGAAGGTGGATGTCCTTTAATCCTTATTGCTACAGGAACCGGTATTGCACCAGTAATTTCGATTATTCGTACACTACTTGCTCCAACAACTACACCGCAGCGTACTGCGCCTTTGTATGTATTTTTTGGATGTCGAGGAAAAGAACTAGATTTTCATTTTAAATCAGAATGGAAACAACTTATTGAACACCACGGATCACTTTTAAAGTTATTTATTGCATTCTCTCGAGACGTTGAATCAAATGAAGATCAAAAAGAGTTTGAATATGAGCAACTTACAGGTGTACACGTCCAAGCTATGCTTTACAAGAAAAAGTCCTTGGTATCAAAAATATTGGATCTACCTAATTCTGCTGTTTATTTGTGTGGGTCGTCAGGTAGTATGCCACGATTGGTAAGAGCTACAATGAAACAGATTTTGCAAGAGGCGTTAGAGATTGATGAGGAAGAAGCCGAGAATAAGATATTTAAATTAGGAAACGGTGGTAGATATATCCAAGAAACTTGGTGATATAATGAATATATAGACTATATAGTAGAGATGTGTATAATGTGTACATATATGAATAGAGATAAATATATATTTTACTTACATATATGGGTGAATGATTATGCAATTTTATGAGGGATAATAATAATATAAAGATGAAATGATTACCTTTTGAATCTCCTACTTTTAACATCAAGTTCATTTGTCCATTCATCTATCTCTTTCACAATCTGTTCCAGCACCCCAATTTTCTCCATGACATGATCCAACAGTTTACAATTATCGACAATTTCACAGTTTAATTGATTGATTTGTTGTTGATCTTTTACAATGGAATTGGCTAGGATTTCATTATACTGAGTATATTTGCGACTGGCTCCGTAATTGGCTCGGGTAAGAACGTCAAGGGATGAAACAGTTACGTCTGTGTCGGCTTCAAGGGCTCGTGAAATTGAGGTGTATACGGTTTCTATGGAGGATTTTATGTCGTTGGATTTGTCAGACATGGGAAAGGAGATAATTGCATGTGGGGTAGGTGGCGGTGGTGGTGGCGATGATTACATATGATGAACCGTAGAAGGAAATTTACTACAAAAAAAATTAATTTTAAGGTACAACTTTTGTCTGAAACAAAATTAGGTACACAAATACGACTAAAAAATAAAAATCACAGAAATTAGACGAAAGTTGATTTGTGAACAATAAATAAATAAAATACAAGGAACATCTTAAAC
>JAJMJJ010000502.1:0-10921 GCA_030568955.1 Geotrichum siamense (nom. inval.) | reverse complement strand
GACAGACAGACGGAATGGACGAGATTGAAGTCTAAAATTACTACGGGTAATATAATTATAGCTTCCAATTTACTATAGTAGACTCAAAAATATACATAATCTTCAATCAAATTTGCATGTTATACATCTGTCTATTTTTATGTATATACTTATTTAAATTTACCTTTATTTTTATTTTTTTTGTTACACAATAATAACTCCTTATATATATATATATAGTATAACCGTTTTTCTTTATTTAATATCAAAAACAGGTTTCAAGTTCTTGATCAACAACCAATCATCTCTTGGTACACTATCTCTAAATGCAGGGTCTTTCAATACATCAATAGATTTTCTTGTAATGTGAGAATAGAGGTTATCTTTATCATCGACATGACGACCCCAAATTGGTTGTTGTGAAGAAGTTGGGTCTGATAATCTCATAGCGACACCAGCATTTGTTTGTCCCTTTTTGACAATTTCGGTAGATTTGTGGTTTACTTCAAGGGATACAACTCGTCCAAGAGGAAGAATTTGCTTGGTACCAGTTGCAGGGTCCTGCTTAACAACAGTAATAGGTGTACCAATACGTAGTGAGCCTTGGACAACATCAACACCAATAATCATAGGGTTACGTTTATTAATGATCTGAATAGTTTTAAGAACACATGGATAGATAGCTTGGTCTGCATTTTCAAGTCGTTTCTTTTCAAGTAATTCCTTTTGGTATGCTGTAAATGAATCAAATAGATGATAAATGATATCGGCTCTGAAAAGTTTAATTCCTTGTTCTTGTGCATATTGTTCTGCTTCCTTATCAATTTTAACATCAAATGCAAGCATAATAGCGTATTCCGGTGCTTTTTCTAACATGGCAGTAGCTCTCATAACATCACGCTTATAAACTGGTCCGATAGAAATAGCCATAACAGGAATCTTCATATCCTTCAAGAAATCAAGTAAAGCTTCCAAAGATCCCAATGTTGAGGCTTGAACACACACACCTCTACCACTCTTATCAACTGAATCCAAAAGACCAGTAAGATCGTCCATAATATCGTCCATCAACTCTTCTTCATCATCATCAGGTCCAACCAGCAAAAGTCTGGATCCTGCAACAGCTTTTTCAAGATCATTAGCAGCAATCTTGACACCCAATGCTGCCTTAACTGTTTTATGATGAACATAAGCTGATTTTACACGAAGTTCACGAAGTGGTTGAGGCGTAAGTA
This sequence comes from Geotrichum siamense (nom. inval.), assembly GCA_030568955.1. Lineage (NCBI taxonomy): Eukaryota > Fungi > Ascomycota > Dipodascomycetes > Dipodascales > Dipodascaceae > Geotrichum > Geotrichum siamense (nom. inval.). The sequence goes on along the minus strand of JAJMJJ010000502.1, from coordinate 9,707 downwards.
GTGCACGAACATTAGTAGCAATTGGTCCATTTTGTCCACATAAAACAATTCTATCACCTTCGTTAAGAATACCATTTGACAAAACAACATCAATAGTAGTACCTAAACCTTCAATAACCTTGACTTCCAAAATGGTAGCTTCTAATTGAGACAAATACATAAGTTGTTTAGACATCTTGGTTTGTGTAAGTTCTAGAAGCAAGTAAAGTAAATCAGGAACACCTTCACCAGTGATAGCTGATGTAGGAACAATAGAAACGTTTTTAGTAACGTTTTTGTTTTGGTAGTAAAGATCAGAGTTAAGACCTTGTTCGGCAAGTGCCAATTTAGCCTTGTCATAACGATCTTGAAATTCCCTTTGAACAGCTGAAGATTGCTTAGAAATAGAATCTCTGAAAGAGTTATTAGGAGTAGCTTCCCAACCGTAAAGACGATCAATCTTGTTAAGTGCAACAATGAAAGGTGTTTTTCTATCTCTCAAAAGTTTAATAGATTCAAGAGTTTGAGGTTCCAAACCGTGCATAATATCAATAACCAAAATAGCCATATTACAAAGAGAAGAACCTCTTGATCTCAAGTTTGAGAAAGATTCGTGACCTGGTGTATCAATAACCAACAAACCAGGAACATTAAGTTCAAATTCGACATATTTCTTCATAACCTCGGTTTTTTGCTTAATGGCTTCGATAGGAAAGTAAGTAGCACCAATTTGTTGGGTAATACCACCAGCTTCACCTTCTTGGACATTAGTCTGTCTAATTTTATCCAAAAGCTTAGTTTTGCCTGTATCGACGTGACCAAGAATGGAACAAATAGGAGATCTAAGTTCTTTAGCATTAGCTTTAGACAAAGCTTCTTTAAGACGTTCTTCTCTCTTTTCAGCAATTTCTTCCTTTCTCTTACTAGCATGGATAGTAGCCTTTTCAAGAGCACTAAGGTCATTAGAATCCTCCGTAGATTCTGCGGTCTTTTCACTCTTGACTGGTTCCCTGACAACCTCTTCAATTTGTTCTTCTTCATTGTCTTCTTGAGCTTCAGCATCTTCTTCTTCAGAGGCACCGAGTTCTTCCCAACTGTCCTTAATTTCACCGTCAGAACCAACAACAGCTTCCCAATCATCGACTAAAGGTTCATCTTGTTTTTCCTCTACAACAGGAGTTTCTTCAACCTTCTTTTCTTCAACAGGTTTCTTTTTTTCCTCGGCAGGCTTAGCTTGAGGTTCTGGAGTACTTTCTTGAGATTTCTTAGTCTGTCGTTTCTTACCATAAACAGGTTTTTTCTTTTTGGAACCATCAGCATCAAGACCTTCTACTGAGATAATACCAGATTCAAGCATTTGTTGACGTCTTCTTTGCTGCAAAGCTTGTTGTTCCTTCTGTTTCTTAGAAAGAAGCTTACCTTGAGCACGAAGTTCTTCCTTCTTTTGTTTTTCTTTTTCCTTCTTACGCAAACGAGCTTCTTCCTTCAATCGTTCAGCTTCAAGTTCTGCAGCTTCTTCTTCAGCGATACGGCGAGCTTCTTCTTCTTCGGCAAGACGCTGAGCTTCCTCGGCTTCTTTTTGAGCAGCTAATTTCTTTTGAAGAGCAGCTGCTACAGCAGACATTTTCTTACCCTTCTTTGTAGCTGGAGCAGGAGTCGAAGCAGGGGATTTGGAAGCTTCCGCATCTTTTTTAGCTTCAGCTCTTTGTTCAGTCAATGCGATATTAGCAGCTTTTTGTGAAGCCTTTTTCTTTTCAGCAGCTTGTTTCTTTCGAAGTCTTTCCTTTTCTTTCTTTTCCTTTTCCTTTTCCTTTTTACTCTTTAATTGCATCGAACTTTCTTCCGCCGCTTTTGCCTCCGCTGCTTTTGCTTCTTCTTTATCGTTTTTCTTCTTTTTGGATCGTTTAAGGGCCGACATCAAATCATTTGATTCAAACTCTTCTTCAACTGGTGTTTCAGTTGTTGCTGTGGTAGGTTCGCTTTGAGAGGAAGATTGAGCTTCAGGAGAGGCGCCGAATTCCTGAGGGGTTGTGTCGACCATGTCATCTTCATCTTCACTCCAATCACCAGCCTGCTGCTTCTTATTTCTATATAATAAAAAGTTAGTACAAATCAAATCTACCAAAGATTGTTTACCAAAAAAAAAAAAAAAAAAGGTAAATAAAAAACCATTTAACAAGATTTTTTCATAAGACCCTTTTCACAAGGAAATAGTTTCTCGAGGAAGAAGAATATACCACATACTTTTTAGCCATTTTGTTTCGATATTTGTTTATTAATATAAAATACTAAACAGTACAAATGTGGTAAAGCTTCACCGTAGCTTTTATCTTGTTTTTAAGTAAGTCGATACTAAACACAGAGGAGATAAAAAGCAGTGATAATAATGATGAGATCTGAAGGAAAAAAAAAAATTAAAATTTTTGAAAAGAGTGAAAATAATATCCCAAAGCCGGGTAACAAGTGAAAAATATTAAATGTATAACACAAAATAACGGTACGAGTTTAATAAAAGTGATTATGATTAGTATTAATATATAATACATAGTTAATAACCGTACAAAACAATATAATTAAATTGGTACTTGATGTTTTTAGAAGACAACCCCCATTGTCTTCGTGATCCCAAAGGTGTATTCTCTGAAAAAAAAAAAATGAAAAATATTATATAATCACAATCAAATCAAAATCACAAATTTTTTTTTTTTTTATTTTTTCCAAACCCTAATGATTTTTTTTTTTTTTTTTTTTTTTTCAAAATATTTTCATCATCATCTAAAAGATCAAAATCATCGTCAAAAGAATCAAGTACTATACAGAAAGAACAAAAGACGGATCAAGGAGGGTATTAAAATCAAAATGGCAACGACAGTAGATAAAATCAAGGCCATTGAAGCTGAAATGGCTAAAACCCAGAAGAATAAAGCCACTAGTTTCCATTTAGGACAGCTTAAAGCTAAGTTAGCTAAGCTTAAACGTGAACTATTAGCAGGACCAGCAGGATCTGGTGGTGGTGGAGGTGGTATTGGGTTCGATGTTTCAAGAACAGGTGTTGCCTCGGTTGGATTTATTGGATTCCCATCAGTGGGAAAAAGTACATTGTTAAGCAAATTGACAGGAACTCATAGTGAAGCAGCAGCATATGAATTTACAACTTTGACTACAGTTCCAGGTGTCATTCAATATAGGGGAGCTAAGATTCAAATGTTGGATTTGCCTGGTATTATTGAAGGTGCTAAAGACGGTAAAGGTAGAGGTAAACAAGTTATTGCTGTTGCTAGAACTTGTAATCTCATATTTATTGTGTTGGACGTTAACAAACCATTGAATCACAAAAAAATCATTGAAAATGAATTGGAAGGTTTTGGTATCAGAATAAATAAAGAACCTCCAAATATCGTGTTCAATAAAAAGGAAAAAGGAGGACTAAGGATTACCAATACTGTTCCTTTGACTCATTTGGATTTTGATGAAATTAAAGCTGTCATGTCGGAATATAGAATTTCAAGTGCCGATATCGCTTTTAGATGTGATGCTACTGTTGATGAATTAATTGATGTTTTGGAAGCGCCCAATAGGAGATACATCCCAGTCGTTTACGTCCTTAATAAAATTGATTCTATTTCTATTGAAGAATTAGATCTCCTTACACGAATCCCAAATGCTGTTCCCATTTCATCTGAAAATGGCTGGAATTTAGATGAATTATTACAGGTTATGTGGGATAAACTCAATCTTGTCAGAGTCTATACCAAACCAAAAGGCAAAACACCTGATTATAATGAACCTATCATTCTTCGATCCGGTAGGTCTACCGTCGAAGACTTTTGCAACCAAATTCATAAAAGTTTGGTTGAACAATTCAAAAATGCTGTCGTATATGGTACCAGTGTCAAACATCAACCTCAGTTCGTTGGTTTATCTCATGTGCTAGAAGATGAAGATGTTGTTACCATTCTCAAAAAGTAATAATGTGTACCTATTCATATAAATTTCATAATCACCATCATCATCACCATCATCATCTACTCATCAATAATTATTGAAACCTATTCCGACGTTTTTGACAATGTGAATCTTGATCAGAACCATTTCCAGAACTGTCATCCCTTTGTCTAGAATTTTTCACACCTGACATTTGATTATTTGTTGAATCAAACCCGTTAACTTGACATATATCATAGAACGTTTGTAAAGTATATCTACTTTCATTATCCAAACAGATAGAAAATCGTTTTTTCTGTACTTCTTGGACAGCATTGACAAAAGGTAATTTTTTTAAATAAATGAGCAGAGCACTTGCTACCATGGCACTTTGATTATTTCCAGTTTCACAAAATATCAAAATATTATTCTCTGTATCGCCATAAGTCAAATGATTAATTCTAGCATGATGACAAATTTCTTCCAAAGCCTTAATTTTTGACTTTGAAGTATCTTTGGAACGATTCAATGCTGAAAAGACTCCTTGATAGAATAGGCAGTTGAATTCTGGATTTAATTGATAGTTTTCTCGTATCACTAAAGGAACAGCCATTGTGCTGCTTACAGAGATCAATGTTCGTATATTATTAGAATCAAGAAACTCGGTGTTTCTAAGAGTAGCCATAGGGCCAATCCAAATTCCTGGAAGAACCATTTGGGCAGAATTGCGGTTTGTGTACTGCCATGATTTGCCATTAGATTCATATGGCGAGGGTGGCACAAAGATATTAGGAAAAGAGATTGTATTTTGCATATAGTTAGAAGGATCAGTTGAGTCTTCCATTGTGAGAATAGTCAATATAAAGATAGCAAAATAACAAAGCAAAAGCCAATTGGAATGCGAATTTAAAGAGAAGGAAAGGTGTAAAATGGGGAGGAACGATGTAATATACTTATCTACATAATCATGTGACTGAAATAGAATATATCGAGTGTTCACAAAACGTGATTTAAAATATGCCATCTAAAATGGCACAGAGAAGTAACGGGTAGTGGGTCCCCACAGTTACGGAAACTTATAAGGAAACATGACAGAAACACGCTTAGCTGAATAGTGCAACTTAGGTCTGTAGCAGTAAGCCTTGGCGACTACTACAGGAAACGACGAGTTCCTATGGAAGACTATAATGCCAATGCGGGCAAGATGAAACAGCAAAGCATGTGTTGTCAGAATGTACATTGTATGAAAACTATAAGTTGATCCTACGAAGAATATCTGAAGTATTGAAGATATCTGAGCTGCTTAACAAATGGGATTGATGCAGTCGGAGAATTTATCCAAAAAATGACAAAAACAGTGAAATAGTCAAGAGAACAACATATGAATAAATAGTTGACAAGGAGAAGGGATCACAACAATGCAAAGTATTACAGTCAATATACATGATTCAAAGGAAGGGTGTTTCTAGTTTAATAAAAATAAAAAATCCGTCTGTGGTTTTAGAGGGGCTACAGAGATATCTTCTCCTCATAGTTCAAAGTAGTTGACATTTGCGATGGTGACTACAGACATCTTTGCTTGTAGTATAATCTGTTTGTATTTTGCATAATAACAGTCATTCTGTTCATCGTCCCAAATAGTTACTTTAGCAATTAAAATGTTTATATGAAAGAAGACTGTGCGGGCAATCTTATTACGCCCAGATCTGGAGGGTTACCCTTCCCCAAGGAAAAACAATTACAAAGCGACTCACGACGGGCTCGACCTTAGACTCCACTCAATTGTACGCGAACAGCTGTCAACCAAACTACTGAGGGGTTTAACCAGAAGCAAAAATGGTTCTAGAAGACAATTTGGTACTGCTGCCATAAAACGACAAACTGGAAGAACTGGCAGAAGCTTTTTTAGAATTAGTGATATCAGAAATATCAAGATGATTCATAAAACAAACATCTTTGGATTCAACTAACTGTCCTTCAACAAGGACAATAGAGCCCTTTTTATTAGTAGGATAACCTAAGAGTGAGCCAACAGATTCTGAAACACATAATTTGTTCATCTTCGTTTTTTATGTAGATGGACTTAGGAAAAATTCAGACAGAATATTCCGGGTTTAAAAAGGATAAACCAATTTTTTGGAAGTTCTTGTTAAAGTTTATGGCACATTGATAACTAATTAATTCTTTATATCCATGTTATTTCGGATATTTAGTAATATATACATATATATTAATATATACTTTCTTTTTGAGAACTAACAACATCAACAGTTCCCCTCATTTAAAATGTACTGTAAAATGTTAATTTGCAAAGAAATTTCCCAAGTCAATTATTGTAAAAAATATTGATTGAATCTGTTAGAACTAGATTATGAAAGTATTTAGATATAATTCAAGCATTGTAAAAGTAAAGTAGGTTAGGTGATTTACGTCAAGGAAATTCAAGATAGAAATGCCTGCATAAATATATGATTTATATTTAAGAAAAAGCAACCAGGGTTAAAACTTCACTGAAGCAATCAGTAAGATAAGATTTTCTTTAACAATGAATGCTTTATTTCATGATTCAGATGGGTTACCGCCAGCAAGCTGCTAGATCACTACACAAATGTGACCCTGCATCAGGTAAATTTAACACAGTCTTCTTTTGTATAATATTTTGTTTTAGTGCACATATAATTTATTTCCAATATGTTGCATAGAACTTTAGTCAGATTTTTTATTATTATTATTATCACTACGCTAAAATATATACTATTTTTTTAGTTGTTTTATAATTTACTTTTGTGGTATTGGATAATCAAATTTGTTATTATTATTAGTTTGTACTTATAGTAATTAGGATTATTTTTCACATTTTGCTCATTTAACTGACATATCTGTAAAGTATATACACTTGTGCATATAATAAGAATACTGATACATAACAAAAAAAAAAAAAAAAAAAAAAAAAGAGAAAGTTTCCAACTTTAGAAAGTTGATCTCTGCATCCTAAGTTCTAAGTCTCTACTCTCTGCAAGCTAAGATCTATGGAAAATTTTTCATTTTTGTTTTATTTCTATTGTTAATAATTTTTATTATTATTGTAACATTATAGTTATATAAAAAGTTATTTGAATTAACCCTTTCTCTCCTTAATTATATTCTAATTTCCAGAAAACATGACAGTTAATTCTAGAGAGCTTTAGTTTGTACCTTAAATTTGTGGTTGCCCTAACCCGTATATTTTATACTCCCAACTAATAAAAATTTATTTCTATATTCCCAACCGAGCTGAAATTTTTCCTTAAATCACATACATCTATTCTATTTTCAAGATGGTCAAATCATACTTGCGTTACGAGCAAGAACCTGCATTTGGTGTCATTAGTTCTAACACCAATCTTTTATGGATACCGTCAAAAATTCATGCTAATAGTGGATCTGCAGGCAGAGTGCTTGTAGGGGCATTGGAAGATGCATTAATTTGGGACGTTAAAACTGGAGAACAGTCGGCTAAATTCAACGAAGGAGTATCGCCCGGTATGGGTGAAGTCACTGCCTTGGCTTATTTTCAGGAGCAAATGGTTGCTGCTGGATTTTCTGATGGAAGTATTAGAGTTTGGGATTATTTGTCAGGATCTTTAGTTGTCAGCTTCGAGGGTCATAGAGCAGCTGTTACGGTGATCAAGTTTGACAAAGAAGGCACAAGGTTAGTGACTGGTTCAAAAGATTCTAATATTATTGTATGGGATTTGGTCGCTGAAGAGGGATTATTTAGACTCAGAAGTCATAGGGACATGGTTGTAGGCCTGGAACTTTTAGGAAATGAGGACGAGGAAAACTGGTTGTTGTCAGTTGGAAAAGACGGACTTATCAAGTTATGGGATCTAGAAACTCAGCATTGTACAGAGACACATGTAGCACATCGTGGTGAAGCATGGAGTTTGGCGTTTAATACACAAGATAATATAGCAGTTACAGCTGCCTCGTCGAAAGAATTGAACTTTTGGTCTATTGATCTTGAAGCCAAGGATGGTGAAAGATTGACAAACCTCGGAACTGTTCAAAAGCAATCAGCTGAACGGGCACATACTTTAAAATTTTTTAACAATAAATTCTTAGCTGTCGGAAACAATGATAGATCAATCGAAATTTTTAATATTCGTACTCCAGAAGAAATCAAGAAATCAGTGACAAGGAAGTTGAAGCGACGAAAGGAAAAAGGGTTGGATGTGGAATCAGGTGAATATGCATTAAGTGAAGATAACCCAACAGAAAAATTTATTTCCTACACCGTCATTCGTACTCCTTCGAAAGTGAGAAGTTTCGATTGGGTTGGTAAACCTGCTCACAATACAATCAGCTTGGTTGTTGGTCTTGCCAGTAACTGTATTGAAAGTTACTCAGTTAATGCTCCGACTGAAGCAAAAATTAAACGATCTGCTGGACCGGCAGATTACAGTCGTCAGTATGGAATTGAATTACCTGGACATCGCACAGATATCAGAGCCCTTTCTGTCAGTTCAGATGATCGTATGGTTGCTTCTGCTTCAAATGGTCAATTGAAAGTGTGGAATGTTAAGACACAAAAATGCATTAGAACGTTTGAATGTGGTTATGCTTTATGTGTAAGTTTTCTTCCTGGAGATGCTTTGATTATTGTCGGTACCAAAGCTGGCGAATTGGAACTTTACGATGTTGCCAGTTCCGCATTAATTGAAACTGCTACTGCTCATGAAGGAAGCGTGTGGTCCTTACATGTAGGATCTGATGGAAAAACTATTATTTCTGGTGGTGCTGATAAAACAGTAAAATTCTGGGAAATTAAAGTATCTGAAGAAGAAATTCTTGGTCATCAAAGAACTACTTCTAAGTTGAGACTCAAGAATACTAGAACATTAGAATTATCTGATGATGTTCTTGCTGTAAGATTATCACCAGATATGAAACTTGTATGTGCTTCATTGTTGGATAATACTGTCAAAGTTTTCTTTACGGACACACTCAAATTTTTCCTCTCTCTATATGGTCACAAACTTCCTGTCTTGGCTATGGATATATCCTATGATTCAAAACTTTTGGTTACATGTTCTGCCGATAAAAATATTAAAATATGGGGTCTTGATTTTGGTGATTGTCATCGTTCCATTTTTGCTCATCAAGATTCTATCATGTCTGTTGTTTTTGAGCCGGAAACTCGCAATATTTTTTCCGTTTCTAAAGATAGACTACTTAAATATTGGGATGGTGATAAATTTGAAAATATTCAAAAGTTACCTGGACATCAATCTGAGATTTGGGCGTTAGCAGTTGCAAATTCTGGTGAGTTTGTTGTAACTGGGTCTCATGATAAGAGTATCAGAGTTTGGCTCAAAACCGATGAACCTTTGTTTTTGGAAGAAGAAAGAGAAAAAGAACTAGAAGAGTTATATGAATCGAATTTGACTCAGTCCTACGATAATGAAGATGAACCATTGACTAGAGGCGAAGGGGATGATTTAGGTGAAGGGGACGTAGCAACACATGATAATGAAACTCATGTTGCTCGTGCCGGTAAGCAAACTATTGACACTTTAAAGGCAGGGGAACGATTAATTGAAGCATTGGATATTGGACAAGCTGATCTTAATTTACTTGCAGAGCATAAAACTACATTAGTGACAAATCCTAAGGCTGTGTTACCACCTCGTCATGTCATTTTAGCGACTCTTAACGTTTCTGCTGAGAAATACGTGCATGATGTACTTGCCAAAATTAAAGCTGCTCAGCTTGAAGATGCATTGCTAGTTCTTCCTTTTTCTAAGGTTGTCCAACTATTTACT
>JAJMJJ010000501.1:0-10968 GCA_030568955.1 Geotrichum siamense (nom. inval.) | reverse complement strand
TTTTTTTTTTTTTTTTTCTAAAATATATATAAAAAAAAACTAAAAGACTTCATCGTCATATATATTTGTTATTAATATTATTATTGATTGTTGTTTATCATTCATCATCATCAGTAATAGTAGTTATATCTTATATGTATATATATATTAAAATTCAAGAACATCTCTAACAAATTCAAAACTTAACCAACTAGCAGCCATTGATGGTACGACCTTGAGCAAATTGGCAGATAAGCCTTTGTATAAACCTGTGAATCCTTCTTTTCGTACAATAGTTGATAACGCGTCCCATACTGATGTATATTTGAATCCAAGTCCATCAACCGACACAACTTGGAATCTTCTTCTTAAAACATCAAAAGGATATGTCAAAGTTTGAGCCACTGCACCAGCAATAGCACCAGACGACAGTTTCCCTAGTGCATTGGGGTCAGTGGCACCTTCAGGAATAAAGTATTCACGGACTGATTCGTAGACAGCAAAGTTTAATCCAACATAAGGAGCAACTCCCATAGTTGTTGGGATAAGTCCACGATATAGACCATTAAGACCACCTTCAGTGGCATAGATTTGTCTACCAACTTGCATAATACCAGGAGGTTTTTGGCCTAGTGCTGCAAAATGATCTTTTAAATTTGGAATAGATGCAGTTTGAATGGACAATCTAGTTCTAATGATATCCAAGGGATAAGTCACAGCGACCGATGCAATACCAGCTATCGAGCCTGCAATCAATCTTTCCAGCGTTGTGAGGCGAGATACATTTTTATAATCGAGGATATATTTCTTCATAATTGTGTAAGAGGAGAACTGCACAGCTGAATAAGGAACGATTCTAATACAGTTAACACCGTTTCCTCTCATAAAACCTCTCCAGCCTTCTTCCCTCCACATTTTGGCCAAAGTAGGGACGACACCTTCATAGGCAGCAGATCCAGGTCCTTGGATTTGAAAGATGATTTTCATTCGTTCAAAAGGAGAAACGACAGTACGTGATACCGCACCCGCAGCACCGCCAGCGATGAAGGATGACACAGTAGGATATGCTAGGACCTGACGGATTTTCAGGAGGGTAGGATTCGTAGCAGCATGATCTATATAATGCTGAAATGAGGAAGGCATTGTGAAGGTTGGGCTTGCAGTAGCAGCGATAGTTGACATTTTATCTACCGAAAAAGTTGTCAGGAAGAAGAAAAAAAAATTGCTTGATTAACCGATAGGAGTAACAGTGAGGAAAAACAAACTGGAGGAAGAGATTAAAGGGTTTGGGAGGAATAAATGAAACAAGTAGAAGAGAGCAATTCCATGTATCTTTAAATTAAAGACTAAGGCGATAACCCATACACACAGACACACACACACAGACACACAAACAAACAACTGAATTGAGAGAAGCGAATGACGATCGTAGCAGAAGGAGGAGGAGGAGGAAGAAGAAGAAGAAGAAGAAAAAGAGGAGAAGTCACTTTTTTAAATTAATATTAGGTAATCACAGAATTATTATGTACATCAAATGGCACGGATGCTTGTTTCCCCTTTCCGCGCAAACGAAAATACCCCGGGTCTCCACCAAGTTTTTGGCATATGAAAAACATCGCCATTCACTTCACAGAATCATTTCCTTCCACATCACCATTCAAGTCCTGTGATTGGATATTTCCAAAGTGAGGAACTTTTTTGTTTTTTCTGTTTTCGCAATCACCGAGGTCAAGTTCCCCTTTCCTTTGAATGCAAATGGTGGCAGTATGAAAACATTGCATCATTACGCCAGAGTCATCGATTATTGATCGTAGAGGTTCCTTCTATATCGTCAATTCACACCTATCTTCCGCTAGTCCTTTGCTGACTAACGTTGCTATCGATTAGTCATATTTTATCTAAACCATTCCATCCCCGCCCTTCTCAAGTCCCCTATTCAAGCAATCACCTCTCCTACTATCTACATATATAAATACCTACACAAAGGCAAAATCTTGTTGTATTTAAAGAAAATTACTGCTGATTCTACCACGATGTTTGTTTTCTATCACTGACTGTATTGTTTATACCATAACAGCTCATGTTATTTGTTTATAAAGCAAATCCCTTTTTTTTTTTTTTTTAGTTGAGTCTCCCAGCAAAAACAGTCATATTTTTGTTGTTGTTGGTCCTGTTTGGGTAGTCACCAAAACAGGTAATTACAAATATATAACTTTAAGCAGTATCATAACCTCACACCCACCCTCACCTCAACGATATATATGATTTTTCTATATGTAAATGTCAAATTTGAAATTCTTTTTTATTTTTTTAAGAACAAAATAAATTTTATTTTATTTTATTTATTTATTTTTATTTTTATTTTTTTTTTTTTGAACAAAAACAAAAGTATGCTACACTTTTTTCTCATATGTATCTTTGGATATTGTATCATTTTCTATAAAAGTTAAATATAATGTTGTTGTTTTTTTAATATAGTGAAAGTAAAATTTAAGATTTCTAGTATTTTGAACAAACCTACAAAATAAGAATAGGTGATACATAATCTTTTTTTATTTCTTGTCATATTATTCAAATAGTTTAAGTACATATATATGTAGAAAAGTTATGAAACGTTGTTTGTTTATTAAGGGTTAGGAATTAAAAAAAAGAAAGGAGTTGTTATGGATCTATTTTTAGATATATAGTGAAAAAGGAAGAAAGAGAGAGCTATATGTGTTTGGACAGTTAACATGGTATGGTTTAGAATCTTAGTATTGTATTTGTTATTCAATGTCAAAAATATTGGAATAAATCAAACATGACTACTCTACCACAAATAGGTACTTTTGTATTATGTCATACTTGTTTTTACTTACTAATATTAATACAAGAATTTTCTTCTTCACATTCGTTCTATTGACCTAGTCTCAGATATAAACGTTTTAATCAAAACAGCTATACTTTGTAAATGAGGAAAAAATATTTTAAATGTATGAAATTTATATCAATTTTTTTTTTTTTTTTTGTCCTTTCCATAGTCATTAAGCAAAGTAAATCATGTTTAACAATCCACACACTTAATACTTCTAGAATATAACAATGCAATGTTTAATTTTGTACTATTCTTTTTGTTGTGTTTGGTAACTATAATTGCCCGAGATAATGTTCTAAACCTTCACTGTACATTTCAGTATCAAACGATGTGTTTAGCAAAACATCTTTTTCAACCTTCAGTTGATGCATGTAATTCAATTGAAACTCAGGAAATTGCCATTGCTCTTCATCACTCTTGTAAGATTCAGCGACAATCGATTCAGTTGGTTCACAACTATTTTCATAGCAGTACCTTTCGGGTGTTTCGGAGCTGTCAACACTAAGATTACTCGAATTGTCGGATGGGCTGTACATCAAGCTAAGGTCATCTATTTTGGGTTAGTACCAGGTACATTAATGATACGTATAATTTGGTAAACATACCAGTATTGGACATATCACTGCTAATACTAAAACGTCTTTCCATTTCATCACAGCTATTTTCAATATCTGGAAGATTGCAACAATCCGTCGCAGGATTTTGGTAGTAAATGGCTGGAAAAATATCATTAATGTCATTTGTATCATCTAGTTCATTAAATACACTGAGTGGGCCGACATGATTAATGTCTTGTGAATTTTCATAATCAGGGCTAAAATTTCTTTTATAACTTAGAGAATTGGCTGGATCTGTTAATTCCTCTGATAGATTGCCATAAGAATCACCAATTTTAGCAGCTGCAATTCTGCATTTATAGCAGTTTTGTGAGTCTAGACATGTGGATGATGATCGTACTGGAACAATCCTGTGAAAAGCTTTAACTGCAAAACAAGATTTGCAAAAAAAGATGTATGTTTTGAGATATCTCTTAGGTTGTTCTACTGGTTCTTTTATGCCAGTGCTAATAGTAGACATAATTGACCCATCAGGGTACGTGGTCGTGATAGAGTTCTCAGGGGTAATAGCTGAAAGTTTCTTAGGGACACTTTTCTTTCTCTTGACGTGGCGTAACTTCGTCCTGTCAGTATAATCTGGATCACTACTGTCGTTGTCAATATTTCTTTTGTCAGCTTTATTTGTAGTGTAAGAAGAATCGACTGAGCTTTCAATTCTAGCATATGAATTTTTATGATCAGAACTGTTAATATAAGTGATGGAGTTTTTATTCAATTTCAAAACTCTGCGATATTTAGAAGGTGATCCAAATTTAGTCTCTGGAGCAATTGTTAAGCAAGAATTAATAACAAAAGAGCTTGCATTCACCAACTTCTTTGATTCCATCATCAATCAACAATAACAGTTTATAAAATCAAAGTAAAACAGAATCAAGAAAAAAAAAGATAATTATTCAGTAATATAAAAACAAATACCAATGGATCTGAACAGTGTGAAATATTGCGTAAACGTGGGAAAAAAGTTCCTTAAAAATCTTTTTTTGACTATTTCAAACTCTCATGCCCCTTAGGAATTACTGCATGTACACAGCATCAAACAACGCTGTGATTGGCTTAATTTCATCACAGACCCACTGTGATGATATCACATTAAGGTAGTTGCATATAATGCGGATTTTCACTTCATTTCTAGAGACCTAAATGGTATAAAAGAGGCCAAAAAAAACACATATGAGTTGAACGATTCTCAGGTGAGTTCCTATACTTCATAGTGGTGATGGTGATAATTGATTCTATTTATACAATTTTATTCATCTTGTAATTGAAAAATATGTCCATGTGTAGTATGATCTTAGATTAATTAACACAAATCAGATGTTAGTCATTTCTACTTACCTGTAGAAAATCTCCCTCTTGTGGCTGGTCAAGAGAGGGGAAACGGCTTCGCTCACTCTGTATGGTATCAAAAAGTGCCTACGTTTATGTTGCCATAACAACAATACACAAGACGTTAAGATTTATATTGAGTATGTGCAGGGATCACGAAACTATTCAGCAACCATCCCAAAACTAGAAATTACACTCTTTTTAAGTTCCTTGATGACAACAACCACTTCTAACTGAATATTTCTGGAGATATAGTAAAATATTTCATATATTTAGAGGGGAAGCAATAAAAATTGTTGTTTCATTTGTAGAAGAACTTGTTTATATTCTTTTGGAAGTGATGAAATTAGAACACCACTACCAAGCCTCATTTTAAGATTCAAATTAAATTTAACTTTAACTTTAGTTAAAGCCGTTCCTGTCCTTAAAAAAATTAGAACAATAATTATTGTTCAATCACATATGGGTTAGGTTTACAACCTGTTCATCAAAAATCGAAGTTGACGATCATAAAACTATGGTTACACAGAGATAAAAAAGCTTTGTTAAAAACTGACATATTAAACATACACAAAAAAAATTTTTTAATTAAGTTTAAATTTATTCTTTTATCCTTTTCCTACTACCTGTTCTCGAACTCTTCAGTTCAAATCTCATGTTAAAATATTCCAGTTAATGGGCATTTATCAATTGGATAAATTGGAACAAATAAATAGATTATATTCATAGTAAGTCTAACTAGAAAAGAAAAAAACATGTAATTACAAGTGGATACTTAAATTTTAATTACCATGGTGATTATAACATTGTATGCACAAAAAGTACTGTAATCTCATTTGTTATTTGTACTTACTCATCTAATTATTAGAGGCAGCATACAGGAATACCAATTGTTTTCACCGCATATATATTTTTCCTTATCATCAATAAATCTTTATAATTTTGGAAATGGTAAAACACCATAAGAATTTTTTGCCTGCCCGTTACTTCTGACGGAAAACAAAAATATATAATTTGCATCATTTTATGGGACAATTTTTCTGTTATTAACAATAAATTTAAAAATATAGTAACTAGGGATTTACCTACCTACATACATACATAATAATGTATGCAATTCTTCTGAAATATAGTTTGTCCCATTGACATCTGAAACTTGTCAATGGACTTTATGAATAACTGGAATCTCACATGATATTTTTAATACCAGTTGACAAACATAAAGAAGGATAAGAACTTCAAAATATCTTGCTTGATATGTTAAATAAAATATATTATTTTGTTTGTCATGGCAGAATGGATTATATTTATAGATGAATTAAGGAGTAAAGGGATCAATGATAGTTCTTTCACATGAATATTGACAGTATATTATGTAAGTTGTACGGTACAGATATTTTCAAGACCCTGATTTTCACATGCACTCTGCTGTATGGTGCAGTTTTATTACTCACAGGTTTCAACTTCTAATTGCCGGCCTCTCTGGATGTGCCAAGTCCCAGTCCCTATTTCAAACTTGGCATAGATCGGTATTTTCCATCGAGAATTCATACATTCTATTACAACGTCCTATGTTAACATTCTTACTATATCATACCTACTACGATACCTCCGATGTCTGGGTTTCCCCATGCCCGCGTCATGCTTCCATAATATAACCGCAATCTGTCATATCTAGAGTATACATGTGTAAACAGAAGATAACTCTCATATAAAGAAAAACAGGCAAATTAGGTAAATTCAATTTAACGTTTCTTTTTGTAATGTCCACTAAATTTTTATATTTGGCTTCTAACATCTGAACTGAAATTACATATATTTGTTGCTATTTAACATTTGACAGAGTATTCGAATATATTAGTTAAGAATATATTGAAACAACTACGGAGAAGAGCCGACCTGAATAAATGATTTTTGAACATCCGATACGTTACAGCAACATTTGAATGAAACATTGCAATCGGAAAAACTTTGAACTTTTATTTTATTTTGGAGAAGTTTTACGATGTGGCCTGAACTTTATCACTACTACTACTATCACTCCATATGGTCTTTCATGTGAAAAATGATTATTTTAAGATATTGAAGGAGGGGTGGTTTCTACAGTGTCGAATTCTTATCTAAGATTTTTGAAAGCGGATTACAGTCGCAACAAATTTATTGCAAAATAATGAAAGCCCTGCACAGCCGAGATATCACCATGCTAACACGCCGCTACTACTTATTCGTAAGGATGTGCTGGGAACTAAAATTAAATGGAAGATAGGATCAGCCCTAATTGAATTCTTCACACTCTGTCGTGTTGTTGATTTCACACAACATTACAAATAATATTGGAATTTATAATTGTATCAAAATACAATTGCCTTGAAAATTAATTTATATGGGCAACATTGAATTATATTCTTCTATAGAGCTAGGGCAACAGGCAATAAAAACGTTTCAAATCAGAGAAATGTGAGGCAATTCCAGAATTCTGGGTGTTATTGGGTGGATACTTTTCCGGGATCCTGAATGGACACAGAGTGGAACATCTTTTCCACAAATATTTTAAGCTCCATTTCTTCTTTATTTAAATTTGAAGTAGATAAATTAAATTTACTTATTGAAAGAATTAATCTAAAACATATATTTTTGTATGAATATATCATTGTGAAGTAAAACGAAAGATTTTACTGTGTTAACTGTAGGTATGAGTAATATTTACAGTGAAAATTTCAAATCGAATTTCAGGTACGCAATTTCCTCATACGTAAAAACTATGTTGCATTTAACGTATCGAACCCGAAATTTTGAGGCCCCGACACGGGTAACAAGCACATGTGCATATTCTTAAAATTAATCAAAATAAAAAAGAAAAAAAAAAAAAATCCGAAAAGAACAAAAATGATTCTTATCTTGAGAAGCTTATTCCTTTCTTGGCTGTTGAACTTAAATTTGGATATAATAAGAAAATTGTAATTTTAAATTTGGGAAGTCTAGACCTGTTGAAAATTCGTGTTCCAAAAAGAGTTATACTAGCATTTACTAGAAGGAATTGTGTGGTTAAAATTTGCACTTGTTGATCCTTCAATCTATAAAAAAATTTAATGTCATAGAAAAAGAAGATATTCTCTACTAAAAATTAATAAGTATATAAACACATCCAATTTCTCTATTCATGGAAGAAGAAGATACAATTATTCTGACAATCAATATGGTGAAATAGTTTTGACACATGAAAATTTATTAAAGTTTAACACCTATGAGTTTATAGGAGTGGTATGATATACCATTGAGTTTGCTTGTGTTATTTTTTTTTTTTTTAAATTTTGCTATTATATAAATGGACCATTCCAAGCCATTTTGAAGACTTCGTATTATTTCTGAAAAAAAAATTATACATTATCATGACATTCGACTTATGTTACAATTAGTGGAGTTAAACTTTGTATTTTCGTTAATTTTAAGTTTTATTTTATTTTATTTTATTTTATTTTATTTTATTTTATTTTATTTTATTTTATTTTATTTTATTTTATTTTATTTTATTTTATTTTATTTTATTTTATTTTATTTTATTTTATTTTATTTTATGAATGGAAGTTATTGTGAGGGATTTTTCTTTGCAGTAATTTCAATGAAAAAAAAAAGAAAAAAAAAAATCAACAACATTTTTAATCTAATCAAAATGATAATTGAAAGATCGGTAGTTCGTTAAGTATTTCTATACTACTATGGAAATATTTTTTCTTTCTTGACCTTTAAGTCTTTAAGTTTACTATATATTTTTTTTTTTCACAAGTCATACTTTTCTTTTATTAGCATTCTTCATCATATGTATATATAAATTTGTTTTGGTATTTAGTAATTCATGTAGTTAGTTTATATGTTGATTCAATATAATTAATTTTTTTTATTAAAAATATATATGGTTGTTTAGCTAAGAAACTTTACTTTGTTTATTTATTTTGTCATGATATATATTAATGGACTTATGGAATCGAATTACAAACAGGTATTGAAAAATTGTAACAAAAAAAAAAAAAAAAAATTAAGAAATTATGAATTTGTACATCAGTAATATATCCATATAATTAGCATGAGACGTAATTAGATGCCTGTATGCTTAGAAGATGCCAAAAAATTTAAAGGGTATTTTCAAGACTTGACCAAATTGGTTTTGAAATTGTTATGAATAATACAGAATATTTACTTTTATTTAATTTTAATATATATCATTATAAAGAATAAAATAAAGAAAAACAGAATCTTATGTCCATTTTCCAAGGAAACTCATCAATATCATACCTGCAATAAGTGCGATTAATGAGAATAATGTTTCCCATAATGGAGCATCCTTAAGTTTACCCCATACCCAGTCAGCGGCCCACATACTAACGATACCAGTCCAGGCAAGAACGCCAGCGGATAAAGCATCAATAGTTCCTAGAGCAATGACAGTACTTTTATCGTTTCCGTTAAATTCACCAAGCACACCAATACCGATGGCCATTCCAATAGGAGTGGTGATAGCATAAGCGGTACAGATTAAGAGTTTGGACCAAATAGACATATTTTGAGGGATACGAGAACCCAAAGCAAGACCTTCAAAAATTTGATGGAAAAGAACGACAATGAATAGGGTGATGAGTGCTGAGTCACCAGCGACAACAAGTGTGATACCAATAAGAATTGAATGGAAAATAATACCTGTTTCCATTAGGAGAATACTGATACGGTCTTTGGGATCTACTGCAACACTGTCCCCGTGGGAATGTCCAGTGATGAATTCACTCTGTTCACTGGGTTTGATGTTACCATCAACGGGAACTTGTTCAGCTTCAATCTTTGGTTGTTCAGAATCGTTGTCCTCCATAACTGAAGCAGCAGCAGCCCTCTTTTTCTGTCGATGTCTCAACATACGATTAAAGAAGAAATCAATTAAAAATGCAAGAAACAAACCGGCCATTACAATTGCTGTTGCTGTACTTTCGTATTTCAATGCACCGATACATTCATTTGCAAACATCAATTGGGAATGTGTCAAGAGATGGACAAACGAAGTAGAAATAATAACACCGGTACCAAATTGTTTGACGACTGTGAAGATGGGTCCGTCCATGCTAACTTTGGTAAGACGAGCTACAATTAAAGGAAGGGTGACACCGAGGTACGTAGCAGCAAGCATGCCGAAGATTAGCCCAATTCTTAATGGGATATCACGATCACGAGCAACATATTCACAAGTACTCTCAACAGTATTACCGTCAGCATCAACACAATGCTCAACACCCGCATGGTAATGGCATGAAATTCCGTCATCATCATCATCATCATCAGAGCTACTTTCAGTAGTAGTAGCAGTAGTTTCTGCAATAAATTGAACTTCATCAGATCCATTCATACAGTAAGTGTCGCTTCCATGTGAATGGCATCCAGTGTATTCAGTTGGTGCATCAGCAGTAGCAGTAGGTGCAGGAGAAATTTCACCTTCATTTCCATAACCGTCAATACAATATTGAGTAGAACCGTGGAAATGGCAAGATGTAACGGCAGTAGTTTGAACAGAAGTTGTTTCTGCTGAAACACTAGATACGCTAGCAGTTGTCTCTTCATCATCTGACACAACCACAAACTGAACCTCATCACTTCCAGTCATACAATATACATCGTCACCGTGGTTATGACAAGCAGTATAAGAAACAGGTGCATCTTCAGTAGCAGTTGGTGCAGGTGACACGCTACCAAGATTTCCCGAGCCATCATAACAGTAATATTCAGATCCGTCGAAGTTACATGAAGTGATAGCGGTAGTTTGAGCTGTAGAAGCAGAAGTAGTAGTAGCTTCGTCAGTAGACGTGATTGTCTGAGCCAGTGCCAGGCCAGACACGTAAAATAAAGTAATAGGCTTCATTAAATACATGTGTTAGAATAAGATGAGTATCTACTGAAACAGAAGAAGTAAATGAATAAAACAAATACAGGAGAAACAAGAAAACATTTATACTACTACAGCAATTACACAGATTGGAGTAGTACAGAGGGAAGAATACAGACGTCCCAATAAAAAAAAAAAGGCCAAGAACTGTTAAGGTATTGGATATTACAAAGAAACGCCATATGGGACTATTTGGATGAGAAAATCAAGGAATTCTGAGCCCTACGGTAGAAAATCATAAGGATGACGATGTCATTTGTTTTTTTTTTTTT
>JAJMJJ010000500.1:0-11027 GCA_030568955.1 Geotrichum siamense (nom. inval.) | reverse complement strand
ATAAATAAATAAATAAATAAATAAATAAATAAATAAATAAATAAATAAATAAATAAATAAATAAATAAATAAATAAATAAATAAATAAATAAATAAATAAATAAATAAATAAATAAATAAATAAATAAATAAATAAATAAATAAATAAATAAATAAATAAATAAATAAATAAATAAATAAATAAAACAATTATATTAACCTTCCTAAATTGAAAAAAATTATTGGCTTTTAATTTCTAAATTCGTATCATCACCAATTATCAAAGTACAACATAAAATACAAGACATCTTAATATTTTTAAATTGGCTTATTTATGCGCGTACCCTTTTGGTATTGGTTTTTATTCTTCCTTTTTTTTTACTATGGTCTTAAATATTTTGGATTAGTAAATTTTGTTTCGGAATATCTACTTCAGAGTTTTTATAGTGATACAAAATATTTAGAATTGACAATTTCTTTAATCTGGAGATTATATTGTTGATTTACTATCTCACCATTCCAACATGATCATTCGATTGTTTTGAAACTTTCTTTTTTTTGACAAAAGTTTCTATTACATGAATTTATTTTGTGTTTTATTTGAAGGAAAAATAAAATCATGGGTTAATTACAAGTATCTGAAAATATGATGATCATCAATCCTTTTATCTAATAATAAACTTAGAAAAACGAGTTATGTATAATCTCACTTGTTGAAGTAGTGTTCTGAACCACTCCAGATAGTTTCAACATACAAATTAATCAATAAAAAAATATTTCTTTTTACAAAATAAATTTGTATACTAATTAATCATTAAGATCAACGCTCAGTAGTCGTGTACGGCCTGATTCTAAATCATCGTTACTTTTCCGCCTCACTGTCCTACTTGTAGAATGTGGGGTATCGTTAGAATGGTTATCGAACGCAGAATCAAAATCATATGCTTCCGCTTCTGCAGCAAGCTGTTGATACCTTGATCCTCCTTGTGATGATGAAGTTGCTGAAGCAGCATTAAACATTTGTTCGGAGGGATTATTTGAATCTCCAAACAATTGGTCCATATCTTCGAGATGAATACCCATAGTTTCCGGGTAAAATAGATAAACACAAATGAATGACAAAATACAGAAACCAGCATGCATAAGATATAGTCTCCATGTAATACTTTCCTGTAGTACAGGTGTAATTTCTCCAACAATAAAATTAAATGCCCAGTTAGACGCAGTTGAAAGAGAAGCACCCTTGGCACGGACTGGAAGAGGAAGAATTTCGGGAGGATATAACCAAGGGATTGGTCCCCAAGAGTATCCAAAAGCAGCGTTATATAGTACAACAAAGAACACAACAAGTTTGGGTGTAGCAGGAACATCGATATACATTGAGACGGAAATTAAGGATAGAGCTATAGCCATAATAACAGCACCAGAAAGAAGGATAAACCGACGACCCCATCGGTCTGAAAGATACCAAGGAGGAATTGTAGAAGCAATATAAACAAGACCATTGATACCAGTCATAAGAATTGCATTACGGCCGGTCCAACCAGCTTCCTCAAATACTAACGGTGCATAATAAGAAATTACGTTAATTCCGTTGAGTTGGGCAAACGCTTGGGAAGACATGGCAATTAAAACTCTCTTTCTATAACGTTTCCACATATATGAATAAGATCTATCACCTTCCAACCTTTCCAATAAAACTGATTCCTTAATATCTCTAAACTCCTGTTGTGCTTCGGGATGTGTTGTGTCACCACCTCCATGTAAATTACCTAAAACTAGTAATCCTTCTGCATCATAGTCATTATCTAAAAGCCATCTAGGTGTTTCAACAATTATAAAAGAACCAGCAAATAACAATGATCCCATAACACATTGAAAAAACAAGGGAAGTCTCCAGGAAACATTAGAATTGATGAAACTGCAAAAATAATCAACCCACACCGATGAAGTGTAACCAATGATATTTCCAGTAAATTCAATACATGCTAATTTACCACGATTGTGAGGGGGAGAAATTTCAGATTGGTAGACTGGGACAATGGTTGAAAGCATACCCACACCCAATCCAGAAATAGTCCTACCAATAATCATTGAACCAAGGCCAATTGTAAAAGTTTGAGCTGCTCCACCAATTACAAATATGATGGCTCCATACAAAATTGTCTTTCGACGACCAATCATGTCACCAATTCGACCAACTAACAATGATGAGATTAATGCACCAATTTCCAAAATGGCTACCATTGAGCCCAGTTCAAATCGAGAAGGATTATCGAAATATTTTAAAAAATATTCAGACGTGATAATACCTGACATTACACCTTGATCATAACCAAATAAAAATACTCCTAAACTCACAAATACACTAGTGAAATAAAGTAGACGTTGTCCCGTTAACCCAGAGTGAAAATCTTTACCTCCAGACATAATGAACCCTAAAATTCTATCACCCAATGTTGGAGGTTGTTTGAAAACCCGAGGAACTTGAAACTGAACTTTTGATTTACCTTCATGAGATTCCCTATTAAGTTGTTCGTGTGAAATAATTAAATCGTCGTTTTCCGACTCTGTCTCAGACGCATTTTTACCATATTCGTCACCTATATATGTTGGATTGTTACTGTTTTCATCACTATTGGGGCGAGATATATTGCGATGGTTTACATGACTCTCGTCAATTTCAAAGCTCTCGACACGAACAGTTTCAAGCATTGTAGAATCCGTCGAACCTCGCCGACTACTTCGGTCCGAGTTTAAAGGAGTAAAGGAGTGATTAGCAACCATTCTGTAAGACGATCCTGTTACTGCTGCGTGTAAAGTTTTACTTCTAAATATAAATGTGCAATACAATCTGAAGAGATCTGTAGTTGTATGAAAAGAGAAATAGAGGCTTAAAGCCAATGTAGCAAAATATCAAAAGAAGTGTGAAGTGTAAGAGAGTGATAAATGGTTGACATGTGTCAGGAAAATTAGATTCGTACGCAATCCTGTAGGTAAGGAACTCTGATAGAGTACAGGTTAAGTATTAATAATGACAACTAGATATGACAGAGATTGACAGAAATAACAAAAAAAATATAAAATTGTCGAAGAAATAAATTTGGCACCATAAAGGAGTTAGAATCTGTGAAACGAAAAACGCGAAGGGCATTTACCTAATTTCCATGATGTCATAAAAACTGATAAACCCTTTCCCACATTTTAGAACTTCCACCAGCCAAAGGTGCAAAACACGGTGTAACGAAATCACATACAAAGTATATAGTCCTAGATGTTCTAGTTTGCATTCATATTTAAATAAATACACTTTATTAACAATTAAAAATTTTCTTTTAGTATTTTTTTACCGATATGGGCAAATGCAATTTCATCCATTTGCATAATCAAAGAAGTGAGTTATCATGTTCGACAAAGGAATTGTGTTTCAAATACAGCAAAATTGTGCCGTTGTGTATATACCATCAATAAAGGTAGTATTTACCTCAGAATATCAAAATATTCTCTTCTAGAATACTAAATGTAGTATTTCAAATTAGGAGTGTGTACGTGGAAAATTGGGTATTGATTCAATGAACAATTCAATTAATTTACTACCAAAATACATATGTATGTGTGTAGGCATTATTAAGTTTTATTTCCATTGGTGCATTAAAAGATACTTATTACTAATTTGTCGTCATACAGATTTAATAATTGTTGCTCTACACGTATAGTACAGCTGTCGTAATAAGAAAAGTATTTCAGGAATTATTGTTGATGGTTAGATTGTCAAATTATGACTTTTGTCCCAATACTTTATCAAAAGCAGGTATTAGAGTCTGTGCTAAGGCAAAACTAAATACCAACTTAGGACCAGTAGTTAATAACTTTGGAACTAACCCTTTGAAGAATGCGCTAAGACCTTCATTTTTTGCCATACTTTTAAGGATATTAAATCCTGATTCCTTACTCTCAAAGTTTTTGTTTTGGATTCTTGTTTTAATAACATCCAATGGCGCAGAGACAATAAGAGAAGCAGAAGCACCGCATATAGATGCTACAAAATTCTGAAACCAAGTTGCATTTGTATAATCTTGCAACTTATAGATATACTCTTTTGCAAAAGCAGACCCTCCAAATAGTGCAAATGAACCAGGCGCATTTCTTGCAGCTGTCCAACCCCATCCTCGATATAGTGCAAACCCTTCATCGGACAATATCTTAAAAAATCCACGTCCCTTAAAAGCTTCTGGATTAGTTTGCCTCTTAATTTTCAACACATCTAATGGAAGCAAAACTATTTCACCTATTCCAATCATAGACCCAGCTGTTGCAGAAATCAAAGCTTTTCCAGTTTTCTTGCCAAAAATTTCTTCAAAATCACGTTTATAATGAGTAGAAAGAAATTCGTTCACAAAAGGCTGACCTCCGTACTTGTATATTCTTTGGAGAATTTTATAACCAGCAGCGTATCCTAGTCCAGGAAAGAGTGATGTCATGCGAGTTGCAAGGCCCTTATCAGCAAATTCTCTAAATACAACATTGTTTAATTGTGACAAATTGGTTACTCTGGTATTGTTACTCATAAGACGTTTTGCTGTAGTATCAACAGGGTGAAACACAGCCAACTCACAGATACCTGCTGTAGCAGAACCTAGGATGCGAGCAACAGCTGACTGTTTTTGATCACCAGAAGCAGGAGGAGACATTTTAAAGAGGAAAAATATAGGGATATAATATGTAGAAATGAATATTGAAATAGAAAATCTACGGAAGCAAGATTTGTAGTATTTATACCATTTTTGTTATATATATTCTGTGAGGAGAAAAATAATATCATCACATATTATTGGAATGAGAGGAGTCTTCTCAAATGTTGTTTCATTTGGGCAATTTCTGATCATAGCGGGTGAGCTTATCTACAATTGTGTAAACACAAAATTACCAATGGGGAAAGTCCGGGTGGGAGTTTATGGGCAATTAATGGACATCAACAAAAAAAAAAAAAAAAAAAAAATACCCTGGAAGTAAGTTAATGGAAATTGATATTTATCAAGGAAAATGTCATGGTTATGTGTTCATAATCAACTATATTCGCGTGTGATATGATAATGTTGCAATAGAGCTCATGCAAAGAGTAGAGGCGCTAATCTGGGGAAGGTAGCGTGTTTTTCCCAAATGTTGCTCGGATTATATAATGTGGGTCAACCACGGACCCAAAATCATGAATAAAACCAGTATATATTGTTATTACTATAGTCTCTATTATTTAATAATCCTCTAATTGTATTTATTATCACATACTCCGAGGAAATCCTAAAATTGCTTCATTTGAAAAATTATCAGGCCTGGTGTATCTGCGAATATACGTATAAATAGTCCCTGGTCCCCTCGGGGTCTGCATCTGTCTAATTTTTAACAGAAACACCCAACTTCTCCTACCCATCTTTACAGTCATTTTCTTTCACACCAACATATCTATCAAAACATCACTATGTCTCTTGCATCTAAAATTACCTTTGGCGCTACCTGTGTTTTTAGCGTTGTAACTATCGCAGGGGTTCTTATTTACCAAGATAATGAAAGAAACGTATGTTTAGTTCTCACCCTTTTTCCAGATCTATGCTAACTTATTACATTTTACAGGCTATCAGACAAGGTCCCATTAAGGATGCTGCTAGAGTCAGAGAAAAACAGGAGAAGAGCATGTCCGAACCTTCACTGACACCTCAACAAATGCAACGTCTTGCCGAATACGAAATGCAGAAGAAACTGCAAACTGAGTATCAATCAGTTCAAACCGTCGATGAATCAAAGAAAATTGAAGGTTTAGCTGTACCAATTTCATCACCTACTCCAGCAAATAAAGATTAGCCCGTTTTATGTCGTGATACCGACGAAGACTTGACGTAATGCATTATGACAAACAAATTCGATTTTTGGTAGGAAATAGGCCGACATTTAGAGTGTTTATTTGCGCTCTTGTACATAGTTATGATTAACATCAATTCATTTATTACATTCATTATTCTGAAATCACATCTCATAGAAAAGGCCAGATTTAAATTTCAAGAGCACAGGTTGTAAAGAATAAAGTAGTCTGATAAAAGAGCCCTCAAAAAAAAAAAATACATAACATTAAAAGATCCAAAGACAGGCGTCCTCCGTTACTGTAATATCCATAATATAAATTCATATGTATATATGTCGCAATAAAATAATAGCGATCCCCCTTTTCATTGTCTAATTGTCGAGAGACTTGATCATGAAGGTGATGGTTTATACCAGTTAAGTTCTTCGAGTTAGCTAACAAATTACTAATTATATTGTAAGCAAATGCTTAGGGCACAACCCTAATATTACGATTTAACCCATTATAAAAAGCACAGTGAATATTTAGTAGTCACAAATAATTTTTAGTGGTTAGGGTGAAATATTTAACGTTCCCCAAGCAAACACTGTGTGAAAACCACCTGAAAATTTTGCAGTAATTGCCAAAATAGGTAACAAAAAGGTAGCCCTTACCCAAAAAATTTGCAGTATGTGTTGACGAATTTTTTTTCTGAAATCTCCCACCTACTCGTCAACCTGTGTTAGATACTGTTCACCGTTAGTTCGACATACATCAACAATGGCTCAAAGAGTGACTTACAGAAGAAGAAACCCTTGTATGTATTATTCTTTTACACATGTTGGTTAGGAATGTTTGGGATGTCATGTTTATATAATGGGTTATTGGTATGGAGATGTTGTTCACCACAGTTTGGAACCAACAAGAGGTCGACTGGATATGGCTTTTCGATTTGTATGAAACATCATCACGCTATTATGCTGGGTATTTATGGATTGAGTTTAAGTTATATGATAAATATTTATTTCCGGGTATTATGGATTTAATGAGATTTCTGTCAAATGAAATGCCAAACGTTGAGGACATGGAACGACCCCTTTTCAGAAGTTAATTAAAATGACATTTAAAACTCATGCATTCCATTTTGATTTATGTTCAAGATTACTTGCTAACACATTCTGTAGACAACACCAGATCTAACAAGGTCAAGATCATCAAGACCCCTGGTGGAAACCTCAGATACCTCCATGTCAAGAAGAATGGTTCCAGACCCAAGTGTGGTGACACTGGTGTTGTTCTTCCTGGTGTTGCTGCCTTGAGACCTCGTCAATACGCTAACGTCTCTAAGACTAACAAGACCGTCAACCGTGCTTACGGTGGTTCTATCTCTGCTAACGCTGTTAGAGACAGAATTGTCCGTGCTTTCCTTGTTGAAGAGCAAAAGGTCGTCAAGAGAGTCCTTAAGGAATCTGCTGAAAAAGCTAAGGCTGAGGAGAAGCCCAAGAAGAAGAAGGGTTCCAAGAAATAAATATGATATTTTTTGTTAATGTATTTACAAATAGTTAAAATCATCTTCATCGAACAATTCTAGTCTTGTTCATACACGTCACTTGTAAGATTTTTTCATTTTTTCACCAAGGAAAAAATCAAAAAAATAAAAATTGTAATTCCATCAGAAACTTGGTGCTGTGTGTTGACTTTTTAATAAGTAGTACATACATATAAAATTAAGTGGCCATGGAAACGTTCATCTATGAAAGATCCTATATTCCTATATGTACATACATTTTGTAGATGTTATATATGGGATTTGGAAACAATATGTACATCGAATCGATTTTCCTATAAAAATATTACATACAAAATTTGGGTAATTATAATATTAATCCAATCTCAATCTACGTACGTACATATGTATGGTAGGAATAATATACTCTATGTTAAGATATGAGGAAGAATTAACGGATTTAATACTAAATACAACGGAATATTTGAAAATACCATTTATTCTGCTACTATACTCTCAGTTGAAGTGATTTGACTAATCAGGTAAGAATTACCCAAAAAATTATGATATACGACTTAGAACCTAAAAAACATTTTTTACTAAGAGAAGCTTCGAAGGGAGAAATGAAACCACTGCGAAAAATTCACCACATGACGATGATTTCCCCATAGGAGGGTTCAATTCCGTTTTGTTCACCATCGTGCCAGACATGTTCGAGATGGTTCCACTAGAAGACAATTGACTGGATTTAAACGCTCAACGTGGAGTGACAGGTACTCAGCCGTGCTGTTTTCTACTTGAGGAGAAATTTCCGTAGAGGTTTAGGGCACCAGCAGGTTCTAGTATTTTCCAGGCTACCCCAGGTTAACCCAGCAAACATGGCCAATAAACTTGCATTTCGGAAAATATATAAACACTCAATATTTCCTCCAAGCCTTGGATTTTTCTCTCTTTCTCCATACTAATTATCATTTTATTATTTGACAAAAAAGTTATTATTACATTTATCGCATTATTAATTATTCAATATGGAACAACCACAATTAACTGATAATGTCACTCGCATCTTGCAAAATGCTAATCGTATTTGCATCGATCATAGCCATTCTCTTATTGCTCCTATGCATTTCTTAGCGGCTATGACTGAAAGTGAGGCTGGTGATATTCCATACTTGAAGACTGTTGTGGAGAAGGCTCGTTACGAATGGTTGCCTTTCGAAAGGACAATCAACAAACATCTCGTTCGTCTTCCCGCACAGAATCCTGCTCCATCAAGTCCTGACATGTCCCCTCAAGCACAAAAGGTGCTGAAGAATGCTACTGAAGTCAAATCAAGTCAAAAAGATACATTCTTAGGTCAGGACCACTTACTACTTGCATTATTAGACGACTCCTCCATTCAATCATTACTCACAGAACTTAATATCCCTCCGAAGAATTTAAAGACTCAGATTCAAGCTATTCGTGGTAACAGAAAGATCGATTCACGAATGGCAGACAGTTCAGATGATTATGAGTTTTTAAAGAAATACGCTGTTGATCTTACTGAAAAAGCTCGTGAGGGTAAGATTGATCCTGTCATTGGTCGCGACGAAGAAATTAGACGTTGTATTCGTGTGCTGGCTAGACGTACAAAATCTAATCCTTGTCTTATCGGTGATCCTGGTGTTGGTAAGACTTCAATCGTCGAAGGTGTCGCCCAAAGAATTATCGACGGTGATATCCCCAACGTTCTTGCCAACTGTAAGCTATTCTCCCTGGATCTTGGTGCTCTAAAAGCTGGTGCCAAATATCAAGGTGATTTCGAAGAACGTATTAAGGGTGTTTTGAAGGAAATCGAAGAGTCTAAGGATATGATTATTCTGTTTATTGATGAAATTCACATGCTTATGGGTGATGGTAAGAGTGATGCTGCCAATCTCTTGAAGCCTATGCTTGCCAGAGGTGACCTTCACTGTATCGGTGCTACAACTGTTGAAGAGTATCGTAAGCATGTTGAGAAAGATGGTGCTTTTGAACGTCGTTTCCAGAAGATTGATGTTCCTGAGCCTACTGTCAGAGAAACTATTGCTATTCTTCGTGGTCTTCAAGGCAAGTATGAAATCCATCATGGTGTTCGTATTCTTGATTCTGCTGTCGTTGCCGCTGCTCAATTGGCCTCAAGGTACCTTACTTATAGAAAACTTCCTGATTCTGCTGTTGATTTGATCGATGAAACTGCTGCTAGTGTAGCAGTTGCACGTGATTCTCGTCCTGAACAACTTGATTCTCTAGAGCGTGAATTAGACTTATTGCAAGTTGAAATTAAGGCTCTTGAGCGTGATGCTGATTCTGACAAGAGTACAAAGGAGAGATTACTTGCTGCTCAACAAAGAGCTGCTAATATTGAAGAAGAACTTGCTCCTTTGAGAGAGAAATTCAATGAAGAGAGAAAGGGTCACGAAGAACTTAACAACTTGAAGAAGAAGCTCGACGAACTTGAGATTAAGGCTATGGATGCGGAAAGACGCAAAGATACTACAGCTGCTGCTGACCTGAGATACTTTGCTATTCCTGATATCAAGAAGCGTATTGAAGAACTCGAGAATGACAAGTCCGATGAAGCTTCCAATAACTTCATTGAAGATGTTGTTGATGGTGAAGCTGTTGCTGAGACTGCTGCTCGTCTTACTGGTATTCCTGTTTCTAAGCTTACTCAAGCTGAGAACGCTAAACTTATTCACATGGAACGTGAACTTTCCAAGCAGGTTGTTGGACAACCTGAAGCAGTTAAGGCTGTTTCCAATGCTATTCGTTTGACTAGATCAGGTTTGAGTAATCCTAATGCACCACCTAGTTTTATGTTCCTTGGTCTATCTGGTTCAGGTAAGACTGAACTTGCAAAGAAGTTGGCTGGTTTCTTATTTGCCGATGAAAAAGCTATGATTCGTATTGATTGTTCAGAATTGGCAGATAAGTGGTCAGCTTCTAAACTTCTTGGTGCAGCTCCTGGTTATGTTGGTTATGAAGAAGGTGGTATTTTGACTGAGGCTTTAATTCGTCGTCCTTACTCTGTTGTATTGTTTGATGAAGTTGAAAAAGCTGCACCCGAAGTACTTACTATTCTTTTGCAAATTCTTGATGATGGTCGTGTCCATTCTAGTTCTGGTAAGCTTGTCAACTGTTCCAACTGTATTATCATTATGACGTCCAATCTTGGTGCTGAGTTTATCAATCGTTCGACTAGTATCAATATTGATGCACCTACACGTGAACTTGTTATGGAATCAGTTCGTGGCCACTTCCGACCAGAATTCATCAATCGTATTTCATCCATGGTTGTATTCAATCGTCTATCTAAGAAGGCTATTCGCAAGATTGTGCATATTAGATTGCATGAGATTGAGAAGAGATTTGAGCTCAACAATAGAAATGTTCATCTCGAATTGGATGAACCAGCTGTTGAATATTTGGTTGAAAATGGCTATTCTGCCGATTTGGGTGCCCGTCCATTAAATCGTCTGATCCAAAATGTTATCTTAAATCCATTAGCTGTCTTGTTACTTCGTGGTCAAATCCAAGATGGTGAAACTGTCAAAGTTGAAGGTTCCCAAAATGGATTGGAAATTATTCCTAATCATGAACCATCTGTTGAGGATGAGACTTTGGATGATTATGACGATGATGATGTGGACATGATGGATGAGGATTTGGATTAAAAAAAAAAAA
>JAJMJJ010000499.1:0-10000 GCA_030568955.1 Geotrichum siamense (nom. inval.) | reverse complement strand
ACTCCCAATTTACAGTAAAACCTATGCCACAATCGTGACATGCTGGAACATTGGTATATTAGATGGGTTATGTCTCCAGTGCCGGCATCACAATGAGGATAATTCTTCTCTTTATGACCTGGACATACATTGGGGGCATTTGGAAGGGTGGAGAGATTGTTGTAGCTTTGTAGAGATTCATGTATGTTTGTTAATTTGTACAGTAAGTTCCAGAAAATAGAAGTTGAAGAAGACCAAACTTATGCATATGATCGTTGATAATACTAAAGCTAAAAAAAGGTACTATGTACCTACTTAAAACTACATAAATAACATAGCAAAATAAAGCTAAAAACAGAAGTAGGTATGTAAACATGTGTACTGTAGAGACCGACCATCGAGAAAAGTGAATTATGGACACCGCGTAATTGGCAGTTGACAATCTATATCACCGGAATTATTCTCATTTAAATCTATGGAGTTTAATAGAGGGCATACGAGTCTACATCTATCGAGTACTAGTAAATGAGAATGCTTTGTGGTAGTTGGTGTTACAAAAGCTCCTAATCTCTTTTTTTCAAAGTGAAGGGATCAAAAGCTAATAATAGTAACGTCAATCAGCACCGTATGTAAAGAAATTTACTATATCATCATAAATATAATTCTGACACAAGTGTACGATATTACATATATACATGTATCGCCCATTCATATATGTAATCATGGCTGATTTTACTACATTACATAAAATTCACAGTCTGATTCTTTTCCCATCACCCATCATAACAAATAAATACACAAAAAACTAAATACATCATTTCATACTTTGATGTAGGTCGGTGAACTGTCTGATAGGTCCAACATCCTTGCAGTGCTCATGTTTTACACATGAATTGGTGGCAAGTTGTGAGGTTATCCTATACTACATATCGAGAAAATATTTTATACGCAGAAAATGGAAATATTTACAGTTCTACCAACGTGATGAACCAGACACTTTTTTTTTTTTTTTTTTTTTCAAAAAAATATTTGTTAACCGTTGAAAAGAAAACATCGGAAAATGCCACATGTACTGAGGTGAATACGAGTAGAACATTCAAAGTTGAAGCTAGTGGTTATGGTTGACGACCAACCCCCCTTTTTTACACACAGGTTTCAACTTCTTATTGCCAGCCTGTCTGGAGTGCCAAATGCCAGTCTCAAGTTCGAACCTGGTATAGAGCACATTGTCCATTCAAAATCCGTACATTCTATTGTGCTAACATCTTTACTACATCATGCCGACCATGGTACATCTAGTTTCTGGTTTTCCCCATGGTCCCGCCATGTTTCCATAATATATCCCAACCTGTCATGTCTAGCGTATATACGTGCAATAAAGAGTGCAACTCTCAAATAAAATTTTTTTTTTGAATTTTTATACACAAAAGTATTACAGAATCAAGAAAGTCTTCTTATAAATCCATTCTTGTCGTACCTTTAATTTCTTTTACTTAGTGTGTATTTCCCAGTACTTACATTACTTCCTTTTGTAGAACTCGCACAAATGTCCATATATTTTTTTTATAATAAGAAAAAAAAAAAAAACTTCTATTTTAAGTAATTGTCCCATTTGTGATTCCGTTGCATAAAATATTTTTATTATTATTTTACGTTCTGCACAGTGTACATACATACGGACATATGT
Organism: Geotrichum siamense (nom. inval.); assembly: GCA_030568955.1. NCBI lineage: Eukaryota > Fungi > Ascomycota > Dipodascomycetes > Dipodascales > Dipodascaceae > Geotrichum > Geotrichum siamense (nom. inval.). Next base: position 8,334 of record JAJMJJ010000499.1, on the reverse strand, counting down.
GTATATATATATGTGATTTGATATGATATTAGACTAATTACTCGAAATATATTTTGCATAATGAACATTTAAAGTAATCATCAATTTTCAATGTGAAGGAAGAAATTGAAATAATCGAGTAGAGATCTAAGGCAACCAACATATTATAACATTCAAACGCTTGAATATGTAGTTTGAAACTGTATGCAATCAATGAACAGAATCATTGATGATCCCCGAACCTCAAAACAATGCTTGAAAATATGGTGTCAATTTTGAATCCAACCTTCTAAGAGACTTCCTTGTATAGAAAGTGTTGACGCCTATAGAAACCAACAGAAAACAAATATTTTCCTGAAAAGAAGAATTTAAGTTTGTTCAAACTCCTTACGAATAAAGAAAAAGCGGTGGGAAATATGTTCAGTGACATACATACAGTACATATACATTTGCTGTAATTGCAACAGTTATGCTTATGATCATATATACATATGTATTGAAATGTTCAACGGTTGAAGATGCCCATGAAAATAATTTGTGACGTTGATACTCCAATAGTGGAAAGTAGAAGACCCGACGTTTGTCCAAGAGAGCCGAGTTCCAGGTAGTAAAGCACAAATATTTTGACACTTATGCGAACTGTGGTGAGGTGGGTCTACACATACTGGAGTTACAGCAGAGCAAATCAAGAAAAGACTGTTTTCGGAATCTAAACAACCCAAAAAGGGCGAGAAATGTAACAAATCTGGTAGCATGTACACGTTGGTTTGCATATTTTCTTTACGTTAAACCTGGTTAGTGTACTTTTCACGTGAGAAAAAGAAATTTTTTCAAGGAAAATTAACGTGTGTGTACATTAGTGTTGAACCTTAAAGTGTTAAACATAGAAGCACTAAATTTAGAGCTCGTATAGCTTCCTAATTAATAGAAGAGATTTAGTTTAGACTGCAGATTTGAACCATAATAAAAAGGTTTAAAACAAGTTAAGCAGGGTTAAATATGGTCTGTAATGATGCTGGAAATGGAAAGATTTATAAAGAATGCAATGCCCGTTTTTTTTTCTTCTTTTCTCCTTTTTTTATTTTTTTCTTCACACCCTTCCATCTCAATTTATTTTACAATTTGATTCTGTTCAGGTTTTCAGTGTTAACTTGACAATCCAGTCCAACTCTCACTTAGTCACTCCTTATTCCAGCTGCTACTCAGCAACCCACGTCCACACGACAAATTACATTCTTTTTTCTTTTATTTCTCATTTATTTAAAGGTAAGTTCTACGTATCAACAATAACCACGACGACGATGATGATGATGGAATCTTTTGCTGCGCCAGTTTTTGATGTTTTCTAGCAGTAAAAATTTTTTTTGTGGGTAACTTCTAGAAACGGGAGTTTTGTTTCGCGATCGTCAAATTTATTCCTGCCCTCCTTTTTTTTTTTCCCTCCCCCCTTTTTTCCCTCTTTTATTTTTATTTCACAATCGTTGATTATTATTGTTATTCTGCTTACTATCGCTGGCGTAGACTGTTGACATTCAGCACCACATTCTTTTTTATACTTTCATTCCTTCTTTCTTCTTCATCGTCGCTCGTTTTACAACTCTCTTTTTTACTAACACCCATCCTTCGCTTCTAGTTCGTTAGTTACTATGAAGTCTTCAATCATTTCCTCCGTTTTGGCTTTGAGTGCCGCTACACTGGTTGCAGCTGCTCCTCGCCCTCAAATTCAACACGGCCATCACGCCCACAAGCGTGCAGTCGCTTACGAATACGTTTACTTAACTGTTACTGTCGACTCTAACGGTAATCCAATTAGTGTCGAAAATGTTGAAACTTCTGTCGATGTCGCCGCCGAAGTCGCCACTGAAACCACTGCTGCCGTTGCTGTCCCTGAAACTACTTCCGCCGCTGCCGTCGATCAAGAAACCACTTCTACTCCCGTTGTCGAAGTCTCCTCTACCACCTCCGCTGCTGCTGCCGTCGAAACTACTTCCTCTTCTACCGCCGCCGAAACTTCTTCTGGTGATAACGTTGTAGTTGTTGATCAAAATGGTAACATTATCCAAGAGAACACCGAGTCCACTTCTACCTCCGAGGCTCCTGCTGTCGAAACTACTTCCGAGTCTGTTGCCCCTACTACCACTTCTGAGGCTCCTGTAGAGACTACCTCTTCGGAGACTTCCTCAGAATCTACCTCTTCAGCTACCTCTGTTGAAAGTTCTGAGTCTACCAGCTCCAGCTCTGGTAGTGATTCTTCTTCCTCTGGCGATATTTCCATTGGTGCTATTGGTTCCGAGAGTTCTCTTGTTGATGCTGTTTCTGCTTATGCTTCTTTCTCCGGTACTTTTGAAGATGGTGTTTACGACTGTGACACTTTCCCTAGTGATCATCCCGGTGTTATTGCCCTTGATTACTTGGGATTCGGCGGTTGGTCCGGTATTTACAACTCTGACACTTCTACTGGTGGCTCCTGTTCTGAAGGTTCCTATTGTTCTTACTCTTGTCAACCTGGTATGTCCAAGACTCAATGGCCTTCTTCTCAGCCCGATAATGGTGTTTCCGTCGGTGGTCTTCTTTGTCAGGACGGTAAGCTTTACAAATCCAACAGTGATGCTTCAGCTCTTTGTACTTGGGGTACTGACTCTGCTATTGTTGTCTCTGAGCTTAGCGAATCTGTTGCCATTTGTAGAACTGACTACCCTGGTACTGAAAACATGGTAATTCCTACTATTGTTGGAGCTGGTGAGACTGCTACTTTGACTTGTGTTGACCAATCTTCTTACTACACTTGGAATGGTCAATCCACTTCTGCTCAATACTATGTCAACAATGCTGGTGTTTCACAAGCTGATGGTTGTGTTTGGGGTGACTCTGATGGTACCGTTGGTAACTGGGCTCCTCTTAATTTTGGTGCTGGTTATACTGATGGTATTGCATATTTGTCCATTATCCCCAATCCTAACAACGACTCACCAGCTAACTTCAATGTTAAAATTGTTGCTGATGGGGACTCCGTTGTTAATGGTGAATGTGTTTATGAAAACGGTTCTTACAATGGTGATGGTAGCGATGGATGCACTGTTGCTGTTACCTCTGGAAGAGCTAAATTCGTTCTTTACAACTAAATGTGTTGATGTTATCTTCATCCATGTTTATGTATAGATTGGATTATAGGAAACATTATTATTATTATTATTCTTCTTCTTTAATTATTATTATTATTATTATTATATTCTCTTTTTTACTTGTTTGGTATAAAGAAATTGATTCGATTATAACGTTTGTTTTTGTGTTGTTAATATATATATCTTGTAAAGAGGAAGCTTTTTTTAAGAGTGTGTATGTGTGAAAAAGTTTTAAGACGTAAACAGTAATTTACAAGAAGAAATATGAAACATTAAAATCTGTACCTTTTTGCATTAAAATATATTGTCAACATCGTAAACAAAATTAATGCCAATTAAAGAATGAAAATTTCTTTTGTACCTTTTCAGAATGTAGTTTTCAAAGTTTTAGCACTTTGTGTGGAGATTGGCTATCATCCCACCCAATTTTGGTTGGATAGGGAGTTATCACCACACTCATCACAAAAACAAAAAAACAAAAAATGGATCCATTAGCCTACTCACTTTTCTTGACACACTTTTGGAGAAGACACAGACACTCAGTGGTGTTCTGGTCGGTCGGTAGCCGCTCGTGCACAATTGAGTGAAGTCTCGGGTTTGAGCCCGTCATCATGAGTGGGGTTAGTAAATGGGACTTTCCCCTTGGAAAGGTTAAACCTTGCACATCTTGATTCAATTTTATCGGGTATACACATATAAAACTGACGTGCACATCTGGGCTTGCCTGCTATGGATGAACAAGTTTTTTCCATTGCGCGTGCATTGGTTTTGCAGTAACCAATTCGAAAAATTTAACTCTGGCCGCTACGTAATGCAGAAAATAACAAACGTACTTGTGATTTCGAAGGCTTGTAAAAGGGCAAATCACAACACAGTCTTGTTTTATATAAATATATTTTAATTCCTATAAAGTAACTATATGGGACCATTTATTATTATTATTATTATATACCTAAGTATATAAAAAATATGTCGTTATTTTGGCATTAATATTAATGTTAATATATTGTTACTTCTGTTGTTATTTCTCATGAAGAGTAAATTAGATCAAAATATTGGTTGAATTTTTATTTTATTTTATTTTTGATATATTATTATATTCTGGACTATAATAATTCAAACTAATTTATCCACATTGTAGATACCTTACCTAGGAAACCATTGAATATGGGTGAATATAGCTATTTAATTAGTAAAGCATGAATGTTTCCTTATATATATATATATATATATATATATATATATATCAATATATTTCAATTTGATTTCTATTATATTGTGGAATTTAATCAAATATTGCTTTTATTATTGTTATTCTTCTTCTTATTATGTATTTTGGTTGTTTAGATTTCCAAATTTGGTGTGGCATAAATGTGGGAGGTATTGGGAACTTGTAAAAAATGGTTTATTGGAATGAGGGACATGGTATGTTGTTGAGGAAATTATGGGTCCCTGTCGTATGTATCTTATAAGATTAGATAACTACCTACCTACGTATGTACATAGGCACATACATATCTAATATCCACATACGTACGGTATGTAGTGACGTAATTTCTTTGGTATGATATGTAATGTCACGCAGGTTCTACTTGTGATAGATGATTATATGAAGGCGAATAGTGTATACCATTACGACTGCCAACTGAAAAAAACTACCCAAACTTTGAAATCAACTCCACTTGTATTAAATAAAGTTTTTTTTTTTTCTCTCGATGTAATTACCGCTCTTGTCTCCAAATAATCAATAAAAATAAAAAGAAGAAATATGTCATTATTAGTCATTATATAATTCACTACCTTGTAAGAAACACTATATATAGTTATAAGTAAAAAAAAAGAGCGAAAGAAAGAATGATTTCATTTAAAGTAATAGAGAATGCAACATTTAGTTCATATCGCGTACAATGATGTTGTTAAAATCTAATAAGTAAGGGTATGATGGAGATTGTTGTTGGTATTGTTGTGGATTTTGAAATGCTTGTCCAACAAACTGAGGGTTTCCATGAGGTTGAGTAAGAGATGCAGGGTACTGAGATTGAGAAGTTCCAGTCAGATTTGTGAATTGAGGTGAAGTATGGTGCTGCTGCGTACTTCCTGGGTAGTGTGAGGTGGTATTAGTGGTGGTATTCATTGATGTTTGATATTGAGTATTGGCAGGGTGATTTGAAAATTGAGGATGAGAGGTGTTGGTTGTAAAGTGTCCAGGAGGCGTTAAGGAGGTATTATATTGACCATTGGATGATTGGGGAGGGATTCCAGAATAGGTTGCTCCAGTAGACATATTTCTGAATTGGTATTGGGGTATTACAGTTGTGGTTGCAGCGGCTGGTGTTGCTGGTGTAGAAGGAGTAAAGTTTATGGGATGGAATGGTTGATAGGGCCCAACTGGACCATAAGATGTCATAAACATAGTTGGATTTTGTGTGTGTTGTTCATATTGATGATAAAGATAAGCAGTGTTCCCATTAGCCTGCATATTCCCAACCCCCATATCACATTCATCTTCCATCACACCTGTCGCAATATCAGTCGTCGCCGTCAACCCTTCCACAACATCCTGATCAATCGCCTGTCCTTCTAAAATATTTCCATACAAAATCGCCAACAACTTTAACACATCATAAAGAATCTGTGAATTCTCATCATCATCTTTACTTAGAATCCGAATCAACAGTTCCCTGATATGCTGTCCAAGTTCTTCTAAAAGTTCTGGGTACGCAATACCACCTCCTGGTGCTTCGTTGTCATTTGTGAGATACTTAACAGACAAATACTCGTAATACTTGGTATATGCTGATACAGTCTCAAAGATTGACATCACCGTGCAAGAACTGTCCTTTGCTTAAAAGAGAATATCAAGAACATGTAGAGGACATAAAAAATAATGAATTTCCATTTTCTTTTGATTTGCCGTTTTGGTTTAGGGCTAGTTTTTTTTTTATTAAGATTTAACACCATATTTATCACTACTAAATTTTAAAAGAGATACACAGGAAGATAATTAATTGAAAAGTTTTTTCAATCACGATTACTTTTTGATTTTATTTTGCATAAGTTTCTTCAGTAGTGAACAATGTCGACGAAGCTATTGAATAAGAAGGTTCCAGTAAAAACTGAACTTGCTGATGCTGCTCTAGATATATTACTAGGAAAAGAGCCAACTCTCCACACATCCAAAATGAACATAAATACCAATGATGTGGAAAAACCATCTAAACACAAGAAATCATGGGAATATTCACAAACCACATCGATTTTAAAGTCATCTATTTTGACCGATAAGAAGCAAATCAAATTACATATGCCAGAGAAAAACAAACAATTGAATCAAAAATTAAGGGACAGTATTTCAGCCCATATTCTAGGATCCACAATTCGGTATGATCGGATGGCAAAAGAAAGGTATCCTCGAGAACTATTGTTTAAAACGAAAAAGTTTGGGTATATGGATTTATGTAAGATTGGACAATTGAAATTAACGAAGAGTTCAAAGAAGCAGATGAAAGATTTTGATCCGATAAAAGAATTGGAAGAAGAAATTAGAGAATATATCATGAAGAAGAACAAGTTGATAAATAACCATTTGGTAAGGCTTGGAACTGTTAAGAATGAGTCTAGCTACTTTGCATTGAACTGGGGGTCAGACCCAGTTCCTCCTACTTCAGCACTCAGAAGAGTTTACCAGCTAAGTCAAACGCTTCCTGAAACACTGGCAGAAGATATTGAATCCACATTCAAGCCTACAAAAGCATACAATGAAACATCCAGATACTGTTTAATACCAATCAAAGCTGGTCGTGAATTCGAAATTCTTCTCTGGAAATATTTGTTGTACACACAAAACCTATCGAGATCACTCACCTTACCAAGTAATAATAATACAGTAGAAACCTGAAAATTTTCACACACAAAAAAAATAAAAAAGTATAAATATTCTTACCCTCCCACCAAATTTTTTTATTTTTTTCTCTCTCCCTCTTTACACCACTCTCTAACTGTCAACGTAAGTTATTACCCACTATCTATCACAACTGCTATCATCAACAACAAAACTCCTATCTCCTCCTCTTGCCCCATCGTTAAGTCAAGGCAAGTCTCTTGAACTCCAATGTTCAAATAATCAATGAGCTATCCGCCTGTTACAACTTTGGGAGATCAATGGGTCTAGTTCTACCTTTATACAGTTTCGTTCTGAAATTGTCTGGACTTTTCTTCCTACCGTTTTGCTTTTGAGTTGAGTTTCCTGAAAAAAAAAGTCTTTGTGCTTGATTTTCCTATTTTGGTGCTCTTAGTAGCGAAACACACATTTTTTTTTGTTATTTTCACATCAGGGTTTTGATGGTGATGGGTTTTTGTGTATACGTTTAAACATATGTTTATTTTTTACTAATAATGTTTCTAGATTGTTGAAGTGGTATATGCTTACCCCATATATATATATATATATATATCATAATATTCTGGAAATAGAAATAAATTTAACACATTTTTACTACGTGTGATCTCAGTCGTATATTATCTTTTTCTGTAAATTGTTATGGATGTTTCTACATAGTCCCGAGGTAGGTAGGTATGTACATCTGTATATATTACCAATAAAAAGACGATGCAACAGAGAGAAAAAAAAAAGCATTAATTCTAAATTATAAAGTGAAAATAAGGTAGTCAATATGTACAAAAATACATATGTACATATATATTTACTTTTAAATAAAATAGTAATTTTCAGTATCACTATTATGAATGTTTACTGTGATGTGTGTGTTACACTAATATAATCAAACAAAACATATATCCATGAATAAAGCGTACTTTCAATGTTTCTAAGAACAATTTGAATTTATAATTACCCATATGTGTATTATGGATTAAAAATCTTTTTTTTTTTTTTTTTTTGAATAACCCTCTCCCATTCTCCCCCTCCTGTATAGTAAGATTATTTTTTTTTTTGACTTTTGCACAGAATATAATATACTTGGCGGCAATTTTTCCAAAAAAAAAGAAAGAAAGAAAGAAAAAATCTATACCTGCGATGTACATGACATTATGGGATCAGGATTCGTTATACTGTGGAACATACGTGTAGTAGTAGTTTTAACTTTACTTACTTACCTACGTAATAATAGTAATAGTAATAATAATAATAATAATAATAATAATAATAATAATAATAATAATAATAATAATAATAATAATAATAATAATAATAATAATAATAATAATAATAATA
>JAJMJJ010000498.1:0-11084 GCA_030568955.1 Geotrichum siamense (nom. inval.) | reverse complement strand
CCCAGATGTGGAGGGTTACCCTTCCCAGGGGAAAAACCATTACAAACCGACTCAGGACGGGCTCGAACCCGAGACTCCACTCAATTGTGCGCGAGCAGCTACCGACCAGACCACAGGGGTCTGGTTTTCTATAATAATAATAATAATAAATCTGATTAAAGTCCTATATAAAATCTTATGAATAACAATTAAATAAATACTAATGTAAAAATAAAATAATCACAAGCATAAAACATTATATGAAAGAAGACTGTGTTATTGTTTGCCTGATACCATAATTATTTTGCAGAAATATCAAAAAGTTTCATTTTTTAAAATATTAAATACAATAGGAATCTTGATTTATTACTACTATCCTTAAATTTTTACCGAACAATGCCTCTTTAGCTTAGTGGTAGAGCGTTGCACTCGTATTTCGGTATGCAAAGGTCACCGGTTCAACTCCGGTAGGAGGCAGGTATTTTTAATTTTTTTTTTTCTTTTTATTATTTTAAAATAAATAAAAATCACTTTAATAATGATGTGTACTCCCTTGCAAAAAAAATGAATAATTTCAAATTTGGATGTAAGAATTACATGAGGTTGTTTTTGCTTGCGTGGAAGGGAATGTGATTATTTTTTATCCTTTCTTTTCAGTTCTTGAACCTGTGTTTGGGATGTGGACGTGTCGCGGAATAGGGTACTTTTTAATTTTCCACGTTTTTACGCGTTTTTCTTTTTTTTTTTTTTGGACCCTCCAAATTTTATTCGATATTATTTTCTGTCTATACAAAGATTTTCAAGAGCAAAAGCAAAACAATGAGAACAGAATCTATTGAATCCTTATTGAATCATGAATTATTTGATGAAGGCCTTGTTGTATGTGTGATTATTTTTGAAGAGTGTGCTTGTGGAAAAGTAAAAGGCTTGATGATTTAACCAAAATTGTTTTTAGGTATCGTACAGGTTGTTGAGCCGAAAGATGAATATTAATGTTAATAAAGCTAAACAGTAAGTTATGGAATGAACGAAAGGAGGGAAAGGTGTATTTCTTTTTTCTAATTGTGCAATGATTAGGTACTTGTACCAGTTCAAAGTTAATTCGAAACAAAATGTTTATGCGACTTATTTGTTGACAGGTGAAATCATGGAGACTGTTAAAGGAAAGAAAATGAAGAATTCGAATAAATTTTCGGATGGATATCAACCTATAAAGGTTTTGGATAGCTTTGTTCCCAGTGAGGAAGAGACAGTTCAACGTAGGATAAAGCATGTTAAGCTTGTATCGGAAAGTGAATTGGAAGGTGGGTAGATATTGTTTTACATTTGAGATTTTGTTCATGATGTTAACATATTATTTTGGTAGAAACGAAGGCTTTGTTTGTTGATGAACCTCATATCCATGTATATAGTCTGTGTGCTTCAAAGGCCATTGACATTACATTGTTTTCGAACTGCGAGAAAACTGTTAATCAGATCGATTCAACCCTAAGTGAAGAAACCCTTTCAACTGTAATAGGAAGGCTAAAAAATCCCATTGTGTCAGATGTGAGTATTCTTTTTTTACTTGTTCATATGCAATCATCAGCAGCTTTACTAATAGAAATAATAGAACCTGATCAGAAATTCTACTGCAGAACTGGTTGTTTCCAATACTGAAGTATCCAAATCCGGTACCCCACCAATTACAGAATCCAAGCCCACACTAATTAAATCCACCGCTCCTTCTTCAAAGCCCAAATCAAACAAAACAACTGAAATTAAACCACAACCGCCATCTAAGAATACATTAGGCTCCTTCTTGACCAAATCTAAACCTGTTTTCAAGCACAAAAAGCAAGAAAAAGTTGTTATTTCCATGGAAGATGGCAACGAAGATGAAAATGATATACTCGAAGAATCAGAAGAAAGTAAAGCAGAAAGAGCTCGAAAGGAAGAAGATCTTAAAAATATGTTTAAAGATGATGAAGATGTTATAATGGAAGATGCTCTTGCAAATGACAATGAGGAAGATGTAGATATGGTCGACGCACAACATGACGACGACGATATCGAACCACCAAACCTTGTCACCGATTCACCTGAAACACCAAATCCAGAAATCCCGGAAATCATTCCCCAGAATACCCCATTAGAATCTGGTGAAAAGAAACGTAGACGGGGCAAAAAGAAAATCCTTAAAAAAATAACCAAAAAAGATGATCTTGGATACATGAGTAAGTTCATTATCTATTATTATAAATCTGACATTTTCGTTTGTGTGTTTTTTCACTACTAACTACCTTTTTTCCTCTTTTTCTTCTCCTATTTAGTTACCAGAACAGAAGAAGTCATTGTATCATGTTCAGAAAGTGAAGACGATCTCGAAACCTTGCCTAAACCTTCACTCCCCACACCTGCACCTCGCTCTAACTCTACAACCAAACCCAAGTCAGGAACCAAAAAATTAGGATCTGGAAAAGCCAAACAATCAAGCTTAAGTTCTTTCTTTAAGAAAAAGACATAGCTTCGCATTTGTTAAAAATTGTTAATATAGGTACCTCCCTAAATAACATACAAAGAAACATATAAAATATCTACATAGTATGACAAGAAGTCATAGTCTAAGTCCTAAGTCCTTAATCTTGAACACTCAGTATTAGCAAAGTGCAACCTTTTCCTACCCATAGAATAACTCCACACTTGTAACCTTTATTGTTCCTATTTATATGTACACCATTTTAGATCCAAAAAAAAATGGCACTTATTTAAATTACCCGTTTCACTCGTTCATCCTATTTTCGTTCCTTAAAGACATAACACTGTGTATTATTATATATGGATAGATATAAAATCAATGGCATCTGAGACGAAGAATACAAGTTACACAAGAAATTAGAAAATCACATAAAGCAAATTAATATCATGAGTTATTAAGAACTTAGTCAGCCAAATCATGCGTTAGTCCGTCCGTCTATGGCGTATGTTTCGATTCAATCACGTCGTTTGCTCGGCATGTAGTCAATTCCATACCTGTGCAATATATGGCGCGCAAAGAATGGTTCCGAATACCTGTAGAATATCCATTTAAAGATATCCCGGCCACTTGATCACACAACTTTTTTTTTTTTTTGACCCATTCCCCGGAATCCCTGAACTTTGTTGACTGATCGTAACCTTCATTTCACATGGATTCTCCACATTGTGAAAAAATAATATTTTCTCGGGACTATATTGGTAAAGCCGGATTTAGGGGGATATTTGGATGATCGTCATCACGTAGTTCAATACATACGCCTCCATGATAAAAGGATGTCATGTAATATACTTGTTCCTACCGGCTACTTGTCTGCTTAGTTTGTCAGTACAAACGTTTGAACAAATGTGAATGTCAACATGATTCAACACCGATCAAGAGCGTAGCATTAATGTTTATTAGTCAGCAATTATGTTGTATATCTGCACTGCTTAGTCATTAATTTCACGTGTCAGTACAGTATCGGAATTACGCGGGAAGGTTAAAACCAAAAAAGGCGATAAGGGGCAAAAGGTTCCTTGGTCCGGGAATCCCAAGACTGGAAAAGTATCAATTTTATTGCCTCTTTTGATTGGGCAAATATTTTTTTGGTTTTTTTTTTTATTTTCTATTTTGTACAGTTTTTATTTCTTCTTTCCTTCTTCTTTCTTTCACTCTGTGGGCGCTTATATTATATTTGCAGCGAGGGGATCATCTACCATTACATCTTTTATGCCTGTGAACTGTCTGTCTATGCGACGTAGTTACTAATAATAATAATTTCGAACACCATAATTAAAAATTCAAATCATTATTACTGTACAACAATGAAAATTTTTGCATCTCAACATACTTTTGACTACCCTTGGGAACAAGTCTCTGCTGCCAATTGGAAAAAGTACCCAAATGAAATGTCGACTCATGTCATTGCCGTCGATGTTCTTCGTAGGGAAGTCGACTCCAGAACTGGTGTGCTTCGTACTGAAAGATTAATCACTTGCAAACAAGCCATCCCTGGATGGATTCTTGCTTTGGTCGGTGGCACTGATGTATCATACGTCCGTGAAGTATCTGAAGTAAACCCCAGAACTAAGACTCTGACTCTTAGATCAGTTAACCTCACAATGAATTCTTTGTTGAGTGTCTACGAAACTGTTATCTACAAGCCCAACTCTGTCGATGGTGGAAAGAGTACTACATTTGAACAAGAAGCTCAAATCACTGCTTTCGCTTCTTTTAAGAGACTTTGTAATAAGATCGAGGATTGGTCCGTCGAGAGATTCAACCAAAACGCAAAACTTGGAAAAGCTGGCTTTGAAAGTGTTTTACAGAAGGTCGCTATGAAGATCGAGGAAGGTGTGTTCCGTGAAGAAAAACTCGCCATGTAATTCCTCTTCTATTAACGAAATTGCACTCTATTGAAACTTTGATTTTGATTATTATTTTACTATGTTTTTTTTTGCATTTCACGACAAAGTCAATTCTTTGTGCGATGAGGTATTCTTATCCTCAACTTATCCCCTGTCTCATTGATATTATTTGTGTTCTTGGTGACAAGTTCTTCTATTCCAATGATATTAATTCTAGTCTAATTTTGATGCATTTGTTTCACTTTTAAAAATGTTTATGTTCTTTCCTGATACCTCCCGTTTGGTCTCATAGCATCACCCTCAAATTTGTATTTATGTCTATATGATAGAATCTCTACTCATCTATTAATAAAAGTTTGATTTTGTTTTTCATTGTTTATCATATATATTCTTGTATATAGACTCTTGTAATTGTTGCAAAAGTGTCTAAGCATTATATATAAACTTTTTAAACGTATTGAATTTTAATGCAGATGGATGATTTGTTTTAGAAATAATGAAATATCAGGATTAAGCTTCCGGAATTAAAAAATAAAAAATAAATTAGGTAAGGCTGAAATAACATATAGTTGGGAGAATAGGGTCAGGGTATTTTATTTTCTTTCAGATATTTTTCAGGCCCTTTTTTTTTCACCCAAATCTACATTAAACTGGTTCACTGTCGTGTGGTTCACTGTCGTGTGCAACATAATTTTGTTTATGATTGGAAAGCAGAAGAGAAAACAAAATTAAAAAAAAAGCAAAGAAAGTACATGATATTAAATTGTTGAAATGAGCGATTCTGAGAGAAACGAAAGCATTAGTTTAGATTTTGATCTTGACGCTTTGTTTAAGGAAGAGTTGGGAAATGATGAACTGTATATAAAACAAGACGAATTCAAATTACAGCTGCCACCCCGTCAGAAAAATAAATCTGGTGCAAAAAGAATTGAAGATGTTCCACTTCCAGATCTAACACAATTTAATTACAATGAATTAGTAACAACAACAAAATCAGATCCAGCGTTCAAACCGATAGTTTTATCAGCAACACAAAAAAGACAAAATGAACCCGAACTATTATTACCCGAACATGTAATTGAAAAAGATCCATCATTTTGTTCTAACCATATATCCAATATGGATCTTGAAACAATTGACGCAGTGAAACGTGCGAAACTTAAAATGATTTCAACGCACACTCTTTTAACAACACATATAGCACTTAATCGAACAACTACACAACTTAGATCACGACTGTCAACGACACGCAAGCAACTGATAGATGCAAATAGATGGAAATCAGTACTTGGAGATGAGAATTCGAGACTTCGTACAAGAGTTGGGATTGTAGGGAAAGAGAGAGACCATTTGAAAATGGCTGTGAGAAAGTTGAATAAGGATAAATTTGGAGATAAGAAGAATGAGGCTTTAAGACTTGAAATTATGGAGAAAAATAGTGAAATTGCGAGATTGATGAAGAAATGTGAACAAATGACGGGCCTTCAGAGTTGATATAAAACGCTAATCACCGAGTCTCTCATAAACTCGGTGGAATAATTATTGTTGGGAAATTCACGTGCAATGCTAACTAGTTTAATTCGATAACACGGTTTTATCTTGAATATATACTCAGGTATTCCTGTGTTAGCCCAGTTTAGTCACGTGTAGAATACACCACCACATAATTAAATTTTCCTATATAACAATCGCCCATTCCACCTTTTCTTCTACCCTTGAAACATTTGTTTTTTATCATATTCCTTTCCAAATACCTTTAAAATGCTTCCTTTGAGAAAGACCTTATTGAGAACTTCTCGTATTTCCACCAATGCTATTTGGGTATGATTATTCAGTGCTTAGCCTGCTGGTTTATTCTCAATGATGATGTTTAGCAACTAACTTTTGGACCCCGCTTTTTTTTATTTTGGTCCAATAATATAGGCGAGAAGATTGACTGATTCTGCTAAAGCTGTAAGTAATTGCTTCAAATAGCGTAGCCATAGATTACTAACATTGGTATTTGCAGCTTATTAGCTCTCCTGTCGAAGTTGTCGACAAGGAGTTGTTCGATATTGTCGAGCGTGAACGTCGTCGTCAGAAAGAATCAATTACTTTGATTCCCTCCGAGAACTTTACCTCCAAAGCTGTGATGGATGTTTTGGGATCTGAAATGCAAAACAAATACTCTGAAGGTTATCCTGGAGCTAGATATTATGGTGGTAATCAATTTATTGATCAAGCTGAGTCTTTATGTCAAAAACGTGCTTTAGAAGCCTTTGGTCTAGAGGATGATGCTTGGGGTGTAAATGTTCAACCTCTCTCGGGTGCTCCGGCCAACTTGTATGCTTACTCTGCTGTTCTTGAAGTTGGTGATCGTCTTATGGGTCTTGATCTTCCTCATGGTGGTCATCTTTCTCATGGTTACCAAACTCCCACCAAAAAGATTTCTTTTATCTCAAAGTATTTCCAAACTATGCCCTATCGTTTAGATGAATCTACTGGTATAATTGATTTTGACGAACTTGAAAAATCAGCCAAACTTTTCCGTCCTAAAATTATTGTTGCTGGTGCTTCAGCTTATAGCAGAGCAATTGATTACAAGAGGTTCCGTGAAATCGCTGATTCTGTTGGTGCCTATTTGATGGCAGATATGGCTCATATTGCTGGTCTTGTTGCTGCCGGTGTCACTCCTTCACCATTCCCTTATGCTGATATTGTCACCACAACTTCTCACAAGTCTCTTCGCGGACCTCGTGGATCACTTATTTTCTTCCGTAAGGGTGTTCGATCAACTGACAAGAAAGGAAGGGAAATTAAGTACGACTTGGAATCCAAAATCAACTTTTCTGTTTTCCCTGGTCATCAAGGTGGTCCTCATAATCACACTATTGCCGCCCTTGCTGTAGCTTTAGGTCAAACAACCAAGCCTGCTTTCAAAGAGTACCAACAAGCCGTTGTTGATAATGCTCAAGCTTTTGCTTCTGCACTTGAAGATCTAGGATTCAAACTCGTTTCTGGTGGTACTGACACACATTTAATTCTTATTGACTTAAAACCTAAAGGTATTGATGGTGCTCGAGTAGAAAACGTACTCGAGCTAATCAATATTGCTGCCAATAAAAACACTGTCCCGGGTGATAAATCAGCTTTAGTACCTGGTGGACTTCGTGTTGGTACCCCTGCCATGACTACCCGAGGATTCACCAAAGATGATTTCATCAAAGTCGCCTCATATATTAACAGAGCTGTTGATATTGCCAAAGAAGTTAAACAATCAGCAATTGATAACGGAGAAAATACCAAGTTGGCATTCTTCAAAGGACTTGCTGAACAACATAAAGATATTGATGCATTGAAGAAGGAAGTTACTGAATGGTCTTTGACATTCCCTGTTCCTGGAGAGAAATAATTTATTGATTAAATAGGAAGAAGGAATATTATAATTAAATGTGTATAAAATGAAGAAAAAAATAAATTTTGAATATTTTTTTTTTTTTTTTGAATAATAATTTATATTGATATTGGTTTATCAACATAACGACAAATGTAAATATTTAGTAAACACATCAATCTTTCAGTTCATACACCATTTTTAGCTGATCTCCGCAATTTTTTTTTTTTTATTAAGGCAAGTCTTATTTTTAAGAAGTGTGCTATATATGTATATATATACATTTCGCAACAAAATTCATTGACGGGGGGTTACATCAAAAAAAAAAAAAAAAAAAAAAAAAAAAAAAAAAAAAAAAAAAAAAAAAAAAAAAAAAAAAAAAAAAAAAAAAAAAAAAAAAAAAACCACAATAATCTATAATTTTTTATTCTGTTTTTTTCTTTACAGAAACATCTATTTTATTATTTATATATATATACCTAAGTATAATTGTTATGATCATGAAGAAAAAGAAAAAAAAAACTCAAGAAAATGTGAATTTATTATTTTCCAAATATTTTATCGATGTCATCGTGATGAGTTTTCTTTGCCATTTCTTTGTTAGTATTCTTCTTTTTTTCATTATTATTATTATTATGCTTATCATGATGATTATGATGATGGCGGTGGTGATGTTTATTATGATGCGAATTATTACTTTTGGCTGAAGCAGCAGCGGCTGCTAATAAGCGTGCTTTTTTCTTCTTTTGTAACTTTTCTGTCATTTTAGCGACGGTTGAATGCGGTGATGTATGTTTAAATTTAATATGATGATGATGCTTCATTTTGGAATTTAGAACAGGGGATAAAGAGTTTGACTGTCGGATTTTGGTGCGTGTGTCAACATTGGGTGAATGAGGGACGGAAACGCTTTTGAATTTTTTTGTTGCTGTTGTTGTATGATCAGAGGAAGATGAAAAACGACGTTTCTTTTCGGGAGGAAATACGACGGAAGTAGAAACAGTAAGAGGAGACGGGATTGAAGGCTTAGTTGAATCTAGTACCGGTGTAAGACGGGCATATAATAAGAAATATGCTTCTTCTTGATGTTTTAACACGTTCTTCTCATTTGTTTTACGCACAGATTCATCATCATACAGGCACCAGACCTTGTTGGGTTGATAGCAGAAGGCAACATAATGTCCACTATTTGTAGTTCTTCCTTCATGTAACGTCACCCCAATAAGTTTATACTTTAATGGAATTTCTGGGTTTACAGAATATGCAGAAAGATCCAATTCCATTGGGTATTGAATACCATCTTTGATCTTGCGGCTAGATTTCTCTCGAAAGTTAAATCTCTTGATATTAATTGCAAGATATTCACTAGGATCTTCAATCTTAGAGACTGCTATAGCAGTAGTCAACTTCTTACATTTCTCACAGTCATATCCACTTCCTAGCTTGTGCTTTTCACTTTTAATGGTTGCTGGGCTAAAGAATTCACGAATTGACCCTTGAAGCGTAAAACCTTTGCTACCAGAAGAAAGTTTTTCACGATGACTAAACGAAACTTGCAAATCAGAAAAATCTTGATGTGTGGTTGACACAGTTTGACATCTTTGACAAGTAACTTTCTGTTCATAAGTTCCTCCAAAAATTTCATGAATGATAGAAGTACGAAGTTTTTGGTTTGGTGGAACTGTATCTTCTTGGACACGACTTAACAGAGACATAAAGTATTCATGTGAATCTTCTTGTTGCCAAACTGACATCATTGGATTAATATCATCCAATCTCTTAATAATTTCATCTGGGTAAATATTTCTTGAAATATTAGGATCTACCAATTTAGCCCATAGATTAGCCAAACAGTGAGTAACAGAAGACCTAGATACATTAGGCACTTTGTTTTCCTTAACTTGTTTTAAAAAATGGACAAATGGTGGGACGTGCAGAAACATCTGAATAGCACTATTCATATAACATGTAACTCCTGTGTTCATTAATCCTCGAGGGGATCGTGAGCCAGGTTGCCATGATTTGACAATTTTACTATTAGGTCTGCTACCGCTATCGGCAAGGTCTTCATTCAAATCGAGAAGTCTATAATGCTTAGCTGGTGTAGATGTAGATGTAGAGGTGGCCGTAGACACGTTTGTTTCAACCTTTGAGCTTGATCGAGGAATATCCATTTCACTTTCAGAAGATTCCTCAAAATTTTTGGTATCTAATTGTTCATTATCGCTATCCTCTTCCTCCTCGTTATCATCTTCTTCGTTGGACGAAGTTTCATTACTCTGATCCCCAAAATCATTTTCATTCTGATTATCATCTTTCTGATCCTCTGAATCTGAACTAGAATCCTCGTTTGATTCAAGCTCCTCCGTCTCCGACTCCGATATACTATTTACCTTCGAAAACTTTCCCTTCTTGCCATTTGCCTTAATAACAATAAACTGTTCAGGTCGAACTGTAACAGCTTCCGGTAATCTAGCTGGCTTGAACTTCAGGCTTCCTTTCATGCCTGCCCTACTCTCTTCTTTTTTCACTGGCAATAACAACGACGGTTGTGACATTTCTTTCTACTATATCAATTTTGTATTATAATTATAGCCCCTGGGTTGTTAAAAAAAAAGCTACTCCTGAACAAGCATGTAGGAAGAAGATACCATATATATAAGAAAATATTATGAAAAAGTAAATTAAGAAAAAAAAAATTTTTGGTGTTCTCAAAACAAAAAAAGAAATTTTTCATTGTCTAATTTTATATCTCCCAATTTCACCTCCCAAGTGAAAAAAAAAATTGACAAAGAACACTTCTCAATAAGCAAAATAGAAGACTTTTGTTAAAATTGCATAGTAATAAACAAGAATAATCCATTGTCAATTATTTAATTAGATATGAATATAAGCATGTAATGAAAATTAAACAAAATTGAAAAAAAAAAAAAAAGTCCCAAAAATAGGTCGTACCCGGGATCGAACTGGGGTTCCCGGAATCAAAATCCGATGTGATAGCCACTACACTATACAACCATACACGTTTTAAATTTTCAAACATACTATCTTAAACTACTATTTTCATACAAATATATATTTTTGTTTATTTCCTTTTCTTTTATATAAGCTTATATCGGTAAAAATTTTGATCCAAAAAGTAATAATCAGATTTAATAATAATAATAACAAAAAGTAATACTCGCAAGTCCAAAAGAAAAGGTCTTCGCTTACCGGTATCTGATTATGGTAGAAAAGCAGCTGACGACTCAGTCAAACTTCTTGGATTAACAGTCGACTCAAAGCTGTCCTTTATGGAACATGTGGAAGGTGTAATTGTTAAAATGAGAAGAGTGTGTGGCATTATAGGTGTGTTGGGCGGGAGTCA
>JAJMJJ010000497.1:0-11147 GCA_030568955.1 Geotrichum siamense (nom. inval.) | reverse complement strand
AAATTATAGTACAAGGTATAGAAATGATGAGGAAATTGCTGAGGATTTTATGACGTATATTCATCGATGACTTTATAGTATCTGTTCAAATCATTATGTACTAGTACTACTCCACTATGTACATATACTACTACTACTACTACTACTACTACTACTACTACTACTACTACTACTACTACTACTACTACTACTACTACTAATACTAGTACTACTACTACTACTGCTGCTGCTGCTGCTGACGCTATTGATGACAACACTAATGGAAAAGAATTGGTCAACCTTGAAAACAAGCCCTGTTTATTGAATGAAGCAAACAACTCTGACATTTTAACTATCTCTAGTCCTTCTCTCCACTTTGTAAAAGATGAAATTGAGTCTCATATTGAAAATAAAAACGGCCAATTTGTCAACACTCAATTCAAGACCTGCTTCTTAAATATAACTAATAACTCTGTTATTCTCTCTAGTTCCGGTTCTCCTAAAGTCTTACGTGAAACTAGTACTGATCCCGCTAAAATTTCCCATGGTGAGAACATAGTTAAATATTCTAGTAAAGAGGAAACATCTATTTCCTTTTATGAATCAAATAAGAATAGTGATAATGATATTTCCAAAGACGAGGAATCATTTAAAACTGCCAAAGATAAGGAACCATTTGATGACAATGAGAACCTTACAACTTCTGTAGATGAACACCATGGTATTGTATCAAATGAAGATAAACAGGAATTGCCTACAAACAATGAAGAAATTTAATTCATTTCTTGTAATCAACTAGAGAAACACTATTCTGATAATGGTACACAAGAAATTGAGGCTTTAAAAAAATCAAAGGAAGCAGTTTACATTGATTCAACTGATATCAAAGTTGAAAAACAATCTTGCACACGCATGGATGTACAAGTGTCTTGTCACAATCTCACTGGAGGAGAAATTTTTTTTTAAGATGAAGATGAAATCAGGTCATTACAAGATGGTAATTCATCCTATTTGGAGGACGTTTTATTGGTACCGCATTGAGTGAAAACTTAGAGGAGGTATCATCTATTTTGCAAGCTAATGATGGCAGTGTTCTTGATGTTACTAAATCTTCACTTGGAACTATTGGAGAACCTTTTTTATCTATTGAATGCAATGAATTGAATGATACTAATGTTGACTCTGGAATTCGATCATCTTTTACAGTTGCAAACAATTTTTTCCTTCCTGATGCGGTACATTATAGTGATTCTGAAGACACCCATCCATGTGATGTTGAAGATGAAGACTTAATATGGCATGAATGCAACGAGAACTATGATGATACATCTTTTGGTATTTCTATAGATACTTTTTCAGAGACTTCTGAAGTCCAGGACGCACCTGAAGCAACTGCTAGTGTAGATGAAAACAATGTTACTAACGTCAGAACGTACTCGATTAAAGACCTTTATTCATCAACTGAACACAAGGAGACTATTGGTACTAAAGTTGGCTCTAGAATTAACCATTTTAATACAGTTGCAACCACTTCTATCTTTTTTAATTCTGCTCATTGCAATAGTTTTAAAAATACTCTACCATTTGAAGTTCAAAACCCATCATTTCATGAAGACGATGAGGGCGATGATGTTACCGCTTTTGAAGTTTCTTTTGATACTTCTTCTGAAACATCTGACATTCAAAACGAAAACAATGAAGCACCCGATGTAACCTCTAATGCTGATGAAAACAGTGTTACTGATGTTAAAACACTTTTAATTGAAACAGCTTCTTCATCTACTAAACGCAAGAAGACTATTGGTACTAAGGTTGATGCAAGAATATGCTCATTTAGTACATATAAAACCAATTCTATCGTGCCTGCTACCGTTCATTATAGTAATTTTAATGGCACTCATCCCACTGATGTTCAAGACCCATTATTGCATGATAATGATGAAAACTATGATGATTTAACGACGGGTATTTCTACTGATAATTCTGATACTACTGATATTTCAGACATCCAAGATGAAGAACATGAGGCATCCAAAACTACCACAAGTGCTGATGAATACAATGTTGCTCCTGAAGATACACAATCTTTTTTCTTTTCTGCTGCCAATATAATTGTTCACTATAATCTTTCTACTAAGACAATAATATTTGAAGAGAAACGCCCAGATGATGTTGAAATGTTTTTGTCCGCCATTGCAGCTCTAATTATAGTTACAAATCAAAATAATGGTGGTAACAAAGTGCAAGAGGATGCAGGACACAATATTGTTGATGCAAATAGTTTCGAAGTAGAAGAAGAACCGTTTGAACTGTCAGGCAAATTTGAATATAAATGCACAGTTCGACTTTATGACTATGCTGAACATTCTTGGTCTCCTCCTGTTGACAGTATTGTTGCAATCAGTACGGCAGACCGTAATAACCGTATTAGTGTATGGTTTGGCAACAATACCAAATTGGTCTACGCACTATCAAGCATTCATGCAAATTGCAACAAATCCACTGTTTCATTGTTCACTAACCAAAACGACGAAGATCATCCTATACTTGATATGACATTCCCTTATGACCTATTTGCCGACATGGTAACCGACTTAATCAATGCCTCCACACCACTAACTCCTTTCTTCAGTGCTCTCACTTCCTTAATCCCAATTGCTTGCATTGTAAGTGAGCAATACCGTAACAGTAAATGGCATAGGATGGGCACTGGTCATGTATCAGTTTACAAAACTGACGGCACGTCATTTATTGATATTGAGGTCAACGGAGTACCCAAGTACCGTATCTCTATATCTTTTGCTGAACTTGGGTATCATGAGAAAGTTGTTACTATTGGTCATTCGGTGATGTTGGAACTGCCTATGGAACTTTGGGCAATGTCTTTAAGAGTTCTTTTAGAAACTTATTGTTAGAAAAAATGGAGGGAAGGAAGGAAGGAAAAATAGATAATAGATAAGTAATAGAGCACTATGTATTGTACATAGATATCAATTAAGTTAATATGATATCCTTGAAGGTAATAAGTTTTTTCAAAAATCCCTGTTAATAGAATTCATATGAATTAATGTGACCAACATCCTTGTATTACATGTTTACGTAACGCTATTTGGACAGTATGTCAAGTAAAAAAGTCCTAACATTGCAATGTAAGCTATAAAATAGGTCACTGATTTAGATACAATTTAAGTGCTCAACGCGATATAAGACAAAATTTATGTGTACCTACCTAGGTATATACATACCTGATATACTCCACATAAATTGGATTGTTATTACATAGGACATAAGTTAATACAATAATACATATGATAACAGAATATAGAATAGAACATAAAAAATTGTACTTTGTCTGATTGATCAATTGCTCATTATCAACTACATGTATCTTGAGTATTTTTCAAAATAGCAAACATTCATTCATTTTTTCTACTCATGGTAATCAGATTAACAATTTTAAAGTTATTTCTTCTTCTTTGTCACCGAAAGTTTTTAAATATGATTCTCTGCCCATAGCTATTTCACATATCAATTCATCACCCCACTGTTCCCATGCCTATTTACCATGTAAAATTGTATAGAATTTTTACGAAATTTTAGCCTGTGATTTTTTCTAAGTAAAAGTCATCACTTATACCCATGTCCTACTCAAACTGCATTGCAATCAAGTCAGCACAAGATCTTAAAATTATTTCCTCTTTTTTGCTACCCAAAATTTCTGCTAATTTCATTAAATATGACACTCTGTTCATGATACTATACTCACTATTTCACAAGTTGATTCACTAAAATTTAATTATTAAATCCACTTTTGTCATCAAGATTTACTATGTAAAGTTGTATATAATTATCGCGAGTAAACTTTTCATCCATATAATCTTTAGCAGTGCAACAAATAGAACACCGTGTTAACAAAAAATTTAAAACCAATACGCACAAAATTCAGCAGTAGTAATACCCATGGACCCATTTTTTCCACCTTTTTCTATACAATTTATAATACTACAATTTTTTTTATGTAGTTTACTTATATTCTCTCACTAATAAAAGCTTTTTTTTTTTTTTTTTTTTTTTTTTTTTTTTTTTTTTTTTTGCTATTGTCAGATTATTTTATTTTTACTATAATTTTGTTTATCTTTTAATGTTCATCAGCCTGACTGTATATTTAGGAAAATGAGTTTACCGGCGTATGATTGTTATATAGCTTTTTATATGTATGCAGACCATATCGTCCTTATACCAAAACAGGCAATTCACCTTTATTCTGCATTTTACCAAAATCTTAGAAAAGGGTAATACCTGTTTGCCTAATAGTAAATTTTCTTTCTGTATGTAAAGAAGAAGAAAAAATCCATGATTAAAAAAGATGATTTTACGGTTATTACAAATGAGACTGAATGAGAGCTGGAGCGTGAGTTTCAATTGCATCGATGGGGTATTCAAAATGCAAATTTATTACATAACAAACAACGATACAAATGTATTTACATACTTTCCATGATATTTAATCTGTTCACATCTTGTAGTAACCATGCAAATTTCAACTGTATGTAAAATAGTAAATGCTAATAGTTAGTACGTAAATACAGATATAATCATATCACCAAAGTATATAAACAAAATTTAACTGAAATGAGAAAATACTAATAATATCAATTACTCATAAATTTCAATTAAATAAGAATAGATATAATTGGATAAAATAACAAATAGTGAAATAGTGTTATTCATTGGTCACTTCGCTTATTTAATTATGATGGGTGACAAATTTAATTGTATTTTTACATCATCAAAAAATACTTTTACTGTCTAATTGTATTTGAACCATGACATTGTATAGATTGCAAATAATTATGTACCATGGAAAAGTGGAATAATTCTTAATAACGGATAAAATATATATGTAATCTAGTTGGTATTTACAGTTATGAAAACAAAATTACATACATAGTATTGTTCCAAATATACTGAAACCCCACTTTAGTGAATTAAACTTGATTTTTCAAACAAGATTTAGTGATAGAATTACGAGCTAGTTGATGGACTCTACATATATTTAATACTGTTTGCATAAGCCTTTTTGATTAAAAGGTATATTAATAAAATATTAAAAGGGAGTCCCAAACAATGGCACGGCTGAGGTGCCTGAAAAAAATAAAATAAAAGTGAAAAAGGTCCATAGAGTACAGTCCATATTAAGAAAAAATGAATTGCCGGTAGTTAATTAAATCTCTTTCTAATGATTATTTAAAGTCTTTGTCATTTCTAATTATTTTTTGTTCAATATTACTACAACTGATAAAGTACTGCTACATTATTCCACATAGGTAGCATCTAATAGAAGAGATAAAATCACGGTGGAAAAATCAGTCAGAGGGCTCTTGTCGCTGTGGTTGTTGTAACGGCGATTCAATTCTTACAATTTTATCAGGCTTTTCTGATTCTGATTCGGTTGTTGTTGTCGTCGTTGCAGTTGCTGCCTTACGTTTACGCCCTCGTGTTACTTTGACTGCATTAACTTTTTCTGCTGGAAATACTCTTGTACCAAATAATACGTATCCACCTCCCCCATGCATCGTCATATGAGGGTGAAATCGGCCAGGCAAGGTTTGGTATTTTCTCACACGAGTCTCCATAATAGTAGGTGCAAGAACACGTAGATCTTGTCTAAGAACATGAGATGATTCAACTAAATGTTCTTTAGAAGAATCATAAATAACAATTGGACAAGACCCATTTAATGAAGGAATAATTTTGGGAATCAAAGTAGGAAGGTAAAGTTCTGTTCCGACAACAAGACCATCAAATTTATGGTTGTCGATGAGGAGACGAACGGATTGGAAATTGTCATAACGCTTTTTCTTACGGTAGTATTGACGACGCTGGTGAGGACGCATTTTGGAAAGTTGTTCAGGGGATTTGGGGTTGAATTCATCAGCTTCGGTAGGTTCAAAGAATTCAAGCCAATTAATAGATTTAACGCGTTCCTCTACGTATTCTTCACTCAAATTCATGTACCTTAAACAATCAAGATTGGGATGTTCAGAATCGTGCGCAACTACAATCATACCTTCGCCTTGCATACGTTCCAATAATGCAGCCACAAGCAACCCACTCATATCATCTACTACCAAATATGTTCCGCCTGGTCTAGCATTAACTAAACTCAATACCAAACCTAAAGATTCTTCTGAAATATCTAAAACTTTATGTGGTTCTTTATCCAAGTAAAACTGGACCAACTCACTAGTTCCAATAGATATTGGTGTAAATCGACGTAAAAACTTTTGCTCTTTCCGCTTAATGTATTTCTCTTGTGAGAACTGGGTTTTCTTTTGAAAAGAAATGTGGCTACTAATAACTTTCTCAATAATAGCATGTCCACCATCAGTGGTGGACTTTTTTAGTTCTTCAATTTCTCGCATACTTAACTGTTGTGCAGATGGATCATCCATTAGATCTTGGTTGTTTTCATCATCTTCTAGTTCATCAACCACGTCTTCCTCAAACTGCTCCGAGACAATCTTAAGCTCTTTTTCTCCAACAATATCATATGTATATCCAAATGGATGCCCAAGAATGTCATTTGTTTTAAACGTTCCAAACTTGCCTAAATTTATAGTAGAACCTTTATGCAACTTATGGACTCGAAGATTATCTGAAGGTAGTTTAAACATAATGTAGTGGCCATCCTTGATAGTGTCCGGATTAAACAGCTCATAACTATCAACTTCTACTTCGTTCTTGGTTTCCTTCACACGTTCTTTCGTTGATGGCGATTCCATTTTAATCAAACGTCTTCAATTGTTGTTTTCCTTTGGGACCAAAATTTTTCTCCATCGGGAAACCCCAAATAATTTTTCTTTAGGCTTAATTTAAAAGTTTTCAGGACTAGGGTTATGCACCGTTGGGAGAAAAGAATATTTTTTTGTTCCCAAAGGTAAAAAAAAAACTCCATCAATATCAATCGTATACTTTTTTTTTTCTCCTTTTTCTTGTTCAAATATATCAACACCATCGACTACCACAACAGAAAAGGAAAATGGGTAGAAGAGCTAAGAATAAGCAGGCAGCACCTCCATCTTTGGATGAGTTTCAAAATCAAATTGGAGGAAAGAGAAAGGCTGAATCGAAAGAACAAGTGACATCTAAAAGAGCTAAAAAGGCCGAGAAAAAGAAAGCTAAGGTAGAAGTTTCAAAAGAAGAAATTGAAGAGACTAAGAAATCCCTATTTGATAATAGTGATGTAGAGGAAGAAGAACTTAATGATGAATTCGATGCGAAGGATTTGGAAAATGAGGAGGAAAATGGGAATGGATTTTATGATTCAGATGAAGAACATCGACCAAAACCCATGTTTAGTGATGACGATGACGATGAAGAAGTTTTGCAGGAATTTAACGACAGAACTGTTGCTGTTGGTATCCATTCTGATGAAGAGGAAGAAGAGGAAGATAGTGATGCTATGTTTGCTTCTTCTGGTGCCGAAGATGATGATGAAGAAGATGAGGAAAACCTTCAAACCAACCCTCGAGCCAAAATTCTCCCAGATGTTATTGCAGAAGAACCCGATGCTGTTCCTAGCGATCTCCCAGTTTTACGTACCCGAATTCTAGAAATTGTGAAAGTTCTTGAAAATTTCAAGGATCTTGCCGAAGATGGAAGAAGTAGATCAGAATATACCAATCAATTATTGAATGATATTAGTTCATACTATGGATATTCCAAGTTTTTGGCGGAAAAATTGTTTATCCTTTTTAGTCCATCAGAAGCTATTGAATTTTTTGAAGCTAATGAAGTTGCACGACCAATCACAATCCGTACCAATACACTCAAAACTAGAAGAAGAGACCTTGCACAAGCCCTTATCAACCGTGGTGTCAATCTTCAACCTATTGGAAAATGGACCAAAGTTGGCCTACAAATTTTTGATACCCAAGTTCCTATTGGAGCCACTCCCGAATACTTAGCCGGACATTATATCCTCCAAGCAGCATCATCGTTTCTCCCGGTCATGGCCATGGATCCTCAAGAAAATGAACGAATTCTTGATATGGCAGCAGCTCCTGGTGGTAAAACTACCTATATTTCAGCACTTATGAAAAATACAGGTTGTGTTTTTGCAAATGATTTTAGTAAACCACGTACCAAATCATTGATTGCCAATATTCATCGTCTTGGATGTACTAATACAATTGTTTGTAATTATGATGCCCGAGAATTTCCTCGTGTGATTGGTGGATTTGATAGAATTCTTCTTGATGCCCCTTGTACTGGTACAGGTGTTATTTCTAAAGATCCAGCCGTTAAAACCAATCGTACAGAAAAAGACTTTATTCAAATTCCTCACTTACAAAAGCAACTACTTTTATCAGCTATTGATTCTGTCGATGCAAACTCTCCTACTGGAGGTGTTATTGTCTATTCTACATGTTCAGTCATGGTTGAAGAAAACGAAGCTGTTGTCGATTATGCACTTCGTAAACGTCCAAATGTTCAACTAGTTGAAACCAATCTTGAAATTGGTAAACCTGGATTCACTTCTTTCAGAGGTAATAAATACCATTCAAGTGTCAAATTAACTCGTCGATATTACCCTCATACCTATAATGTCGATGGATTCTTTGTTGCCAAGTTCAAGAAAACTGCTCCCAGTCCCAATGATAAGAGTAAAGCAGGAGCTAAAGAAAAGGAAGAAATGGCAAGAGCTGATGAAGAATTGGAACCTTTGATTAATGATGATTTTGCTTCATTTGATAATGAAGAAGATCAAGAATATATTGAGAAATCAAGACGAAGGTCAATGAAGAAAAAGGGCTTAAACCCTGCTGCTGATAAGAGTAAAGCTAAGAAGAAGACAGACGTCACAGTTGAGGACAACATTAAGTCATCATCATCAACCTCTACTGAAACCAAGAAGACCAAAAAGAATTAATTTTTAGAACTCATACATAAAGAATTAAAAAAAAAATGAAATATTGTTTTATAGAAGTAAAATAATAGTAAAAAGTATATATATATATATATATATATGTCAACATTTGAAGATAACATAGTAATAATAATGATCATTCTGTCTACAGTCTCATACTCTAGCAATTAAAATATTTATCTAAAAGAAGAGTGTGTTGCGTTTTGCCTCTTACAGGTCTTTGAAGTTACATTTCTCACTGTTCATTTTTTTATTTTCTGCATTTCGTAGCGGCTAGGGCCAAACATTTCGGATCGCTTACTCTTAACCAATGCACATGCAATGAGAAAACCTGTCCATCCGTCGCGTCAGTACGCCCAGATGTGGAAGGTTACCCTTCTCAGGGGGAAAACCATTACAAGCCGACTCAGGACAGGCTCGAACCTGAGGCTCCGACGCCACTCAATTGTGCGCGAGCTGCTAACCGTCCAGACCACACAGGGTCTGGTTTTCAAATTATTAAGATTTTTTAGAACAATTTACAACACTACTTTTCTTGTCCTTCATATAATATTTCACTGAAAAATAGTTATATACTGACAGGCTGTCCGAGTGGTTAAGGAGTTTGACTTGAATTTTATTACCTAATTCAGCTATCAAATGCGGTTCCCGCGCGTAGGTTCGAATCCTGCGTCTGTCGCCATTTTTTTCAAATTTTTACTGTCACCTAACCCTCTATTTCCGCATGATATTATAAATACGAGGTAAGGGCTTTTATTGTTTTGACTATACTTAATTGGGAAAATGAAGTAAGGTTTTTGGGTCCCATGTGACCTTCTGTTTCAGTGACAGGGAGTTGGATTAGTAATAATGAATTAATTTATTATATTTAAAATCTCAGCTACTCCTCTTTCTTTCCATCATTTCTTGCTTTTTCAATCTATTCTCTTCATCGCACACCATCTAAATCATATAAAATGACTAGTAATTCATCATCAACACAATACGCTAATACAAGTATGTTTCCTATTCAAATGCTGTCCATGTCTTGATTTCTAACCCCTCTTTTAGGACTCTTAGTTCGTCTGTTTGACGGAACTCCTGTGCATCACACACTCCCATCCAGTACACCACTCAAAGAAGTTCGTGATCTTCTTGACATCACTGCGCCATACACATTCTTTGATCCGCTTTCAAAGACACTTTATGCCCCCGAATCAGAGACAGATTCGCTCCAAGATCTGGGTTTGGCACCATCTGCCGCGTTAGTGTTAAAGCCTGCAGTCTCTAAAAGAGCAACGCCCAATGGAATTAGCATCGTCAAACTTGTAGTTGATGCTATTTACACCTTTCTGGGGATTGGCTACGTGCCTCCAGAACAGGCCAAGTATGATAGGGCAAAAAGAGAAGAACGGGTGGAAAGCTATAATAAGAAGAAGGAAGAGATTAGTGTGGAAGATGGGAGCATGACGCAGTGATGTAAAATTTATGTTTTTATGAAAGATTTGAATGAAGTTTGTGGTTACGTTGTTGGTGATGATCAAATCACCTTAGTAGAGTGGACTATGAGATAGTACCATGTAGACTGAGCCCTCGTAAAAAGCCCTCAATAATGCAACAGGCAACGCACTAATTAACGTAAGGCTGCGTGAGAAATAGGTTACAAATTGGTTGGAGACTATTTTAGAAACACACTCCTCTACTTACTGATTACACAGGCCTTTTCATATACGATCGTATAAGAATGTAGATTCTGCTACATAGTATGTAGTAGCATCATCAATTTCAATGATGCTGTTTGACCATCATTGTGTTGTACCCAAATCCTCTTGACTGAACAAGTTATGCGGAGAAGTAATGGCCTATCTGGGGTAAATTCTTTTGGTACATGCAAGGTACAAATTATGAAGATATTACGTAATTTATCTTATTATAAAGTGTAAAAATATAGGCATAAATTATTTCATAAATATATTTCACAACTTTTACTTCCCATTCTCAAGTAACAATACTAATGTCGTTCTATATTCCACTATCACTTCAATTGATACATACAATATTTTGCAACCAAAAAGAAAGAAGGAACAATACTCATCTTTTCAGTTGTTTATTTATTTATTTATTTATTTATTTATTTATTTATTTATTTATTTATTTATTTATTTATTTATTTATTTATTTATTTATTTATTTATTTATTTATTTATTTATTTATTTATTTATTTATTTATTTATTTATTTATTTATTTATTTATTT
>JAJMJJ010000496.1:0-11162 GCA_030568955.1 Geotrichum siamense (nom. inval.) | reverse complement strand
CCTATTTAGAATTGAATAATTTCAACATTGTTCAAAACATCCAGTAATGTCTAATATACATTATATTGTTCAGAAAAGCAAATACTCACAATTGATGTTAGAATTTATATCAAAAACGTTGTCATTCTAGTAATATCACATATAGTATGCCAACAACATATAAAATGTACCTGAATAACGCCTGTGCTTGAAATGTGTACAGCTTAGTAAGCACAACAACTTTAGGGGTTTAAGTCATAAGGCATTATTAACTTTAAAATAAAAAAGGACAAAATAATCATGGGATATTAAATTTATATCTTGTAATACTCTCCACATTAGACCATGCTTGTTTGAAATCCTTATGTATATTTGTTGTTGTTGTTTTTTTCTCTTTATTTTATTTCAAACTTTCTTACCTCCTCTGAAAAACGAAAATGGAATTATTGCTCATTGAATGAATGTACATTTGATTAAAATCACATTTTGATATCTTGTGATCTATTATCAGTTTTATACATTCAAAAGATTGCAAAAATTTATTTCCAGAGTTTGGTATACATATGTACATTTTACACATAAATACCTAGTACACATTTGATATATCTAAAACTTTTGTATTGCTATGCAACATGTTGAAATTTATTTGGACTGTCAAAAATTTCCCCCCGTTTTTAACTATTGTCAATTGTGATATTTCAAATGGGTCAATATATTTGTAGGCACCTAAACTTCAATTCTTGCTGGCTAGGAAGTTAAAAATAATATTGTCATTACTTAATTTTTATAATGAGTAATAAGAAAACTATTTTGCACATTTTAAAATAGATTATGTATCTATTATTATAAATAATATTTGAATAAACTTTTGAATATCTTTTAAGATTGGAATACAATCGACCTTTTTTTTTTTTATTCCCACTTTTTCAGTTAATCTACGCTTGTTATTTTTGCTCAATTTTCTATGCTCAATTTTCTTCCCAAGAGCCAAACTTTTAATCTTTACTTTAGACAATCTTAGTGGGTTCTGATTTGTAAAATATGTAAAGACTCTCCATCTATTGAATACATACACATATATTCTTTGCGCAAGTTTTCACTTTAACTTTGCATTGTTGATTATGGTATTGCAAGTAACCAATAATACTTTAATACTTATTTTTCTATATAATTAACAAAATATCCTGTTATTTCAGTATTTCAATATTTTGTATGTTTTACAATAATAAAATAATAATAATAGAAATATTATACAATGCCTGAGTATCATGTTTATGTTGATGGTTCCTGTCGTTATAACGGACAACCTTATGCCTTAGCAGGAATTGGAATTTACTATCTCAGTCCTAATCTTAGATCTATTAGCCAAACTTTGAAAAAAAATGAACCACAAACAAGTGGTAGAGCTGAGCTCCGAGCTGCTGTTTGTGCACTAGAACAAGCTGTTAAATACTACCCAGGCAATTACCACATATATACAGACAACTATGCTGTAATTAACCTTCTTACAGATGAAAATTATGGTGTAATACCGCATCAGAATAATGCAGTACGAGTTGATGGTGTAAATTACATCAAAAAGCTAAGCATGAAAGGTTATCATGTTACTTTAATAAAGGTTTGGAAAGGTATTAATTTTGGTTGCGATGAAGCTGATAGACTGGCACGTCAAGCTACTGGTGCAAAAAAAAAACGAAGAAGATAACTTGAACATATATTTACATTTTAGTTTTTGATAAGATAATGATTTGCGACTTAATATTTTTGATGTATATTCAATACACAGCAAAACACCAGGCAATATACTTATATAGTCCGGATATTTTGTCCTTTGTATCTAAGTCTTGATATAAACTTACCTGTATAAATTAATACAAGTGTCATTGATAATAAAAAAACAATTTAGTATATAGAGAAATATTCCTTAAGTGTGGAAATATTGACCATAGATTTTTAAATTTAACTTATAGTATAAATATCAAAGGTTTACGTAAGTGATAAAGAATGTTACTAATTGTATTTCAGTAGCACTATTCGATACTATATACGAAAATGTAACTTTCTCTACCAAGAATGAATAAGCAAAATAGATAACCATTGAACATAGCTGGTTAAATGTTTTACAACTTAAATCTGTTGTATTGTTGACCTGCAACCACACCACAATACTTCATTTTTAATTATCAACTAATAATTAATTCGTTGTATTTATTTGTTAATTGTTTATACATCACAATTGATATCAATGTGCAGCAAGAAATACATTTGAATTTTTTCTCGGTTTCAAATTTTCCATTGAATAATTACAAGCATCGACTGGTAATTTTTCTTTTAAAATGTACTGATACAACGTGTTTTGTGTGTCCTCAACTGATAATTCAATTATATTATCTAACTGTACAGGCAACAATGCAGTTAATATTGCCATGGATATAGAGCGTTCTTCGAAATCAAGATGGGGAAGTTGGTTGATGAGTTCTATTGGAATTTCAACTCTTGAAGTAATTGGAATCCATTCAGTCAGGATTTGAAATAATTTTCCTCCCCACATTGGAGGAGTTTGATTTCGGAAAATATATACCAATATAATTTGTGATATTAGTCTTAATGTTGTAGGTGTTGATGTGCTGAATATATTTTTCAACACTTCCATTGCGGTATATGAATTAGTTTCATGAGGTAAATCATCATCAAGGGAAGAAAACATTCTCGAAATTCCTTTTGTAACGAAGGATTTTGCTACTTCATTCAGATCATATTTGACTAAATTATTTAGAGCAATATTAATAGTCTTGGATAGATTATTTGAAATTGTAATAATAGATGATTCGGAAATACTTTTGGCTGCGTTAATACTAATCTTGCTTTCTACTCCGTTTCCTTTTATTGAATCCAATTTATAGTAATGTGAAAGCAATTGTTTGAAGTTTACAGAGTACTCTTGGTCGCTTTGAAACAACGATAAGTCATGATGTTTACAATAGGATTCAAACAATGGAATTGTATAAACAACCAAATTTAAATCCTTTTGTGCAAGAATCGAATTCAAAATGTTAACAACATTATGGGCATATAAGTTTAAACTTTCTGGACACTTCTTGATTATTGCTTTCAGTATTCTCATAGTCACAACCAAATTCCTAATAATATTAGTATACAGGTTATTTTATCTTCAATTATGCAGAAAAAGGCTTACCTAACTTTACCACAGAACAAATCAC
Source organism: Geotrichum siamense (nom. inval.) (assembly GCA_030568955.1). Taxonomy (NCBI): domain Eukaryota; kingdom Fungi; phylum Ascomycota; class Dipodascomycetes; order Dipodascales; family Dipodascaceae; genus Geotrichum; species Geotrichum siamense (nom. inval.). The sequence goes on along the minus strand of JAJMJJ010000496.1, from coordinate 7,962 downwards.
TTTCGCATTTACTTTCCAAAAATGCACCTACCTTTAACAACTTTTCTCTTCTAGAAGACACGTAAAATAGTAGATAGGATAACTCTGAATCATTGGGTTTCATATCTACAATTCTATCGGGTGGATAGCATCGTATAATAAGCTTTTGATGTTTGGATGTGAGTTGCATTGATGTAAATTGTTGTAACTCAAGTGATGCTTAGTTGTGAAATAAATCAATATATTCTTGTCAAATTCTGGTTTATTTTAAAATCTGTTTCCTATAAATTAATCAAGTTAGCGTAACTAAGCCAATATAGGAGAAGATGATCAAATGAAAAATCATGTATGTTTTTCCTTCTAATTACTCTAGGAATATATTGTATTTATATATTTTGAGCATTAGAAATGAAAGTGACGTCAATAATTTCTTCTTTCATCATTTCTATTTTTGTCTTTTTTTTTCTCGGTTTGAGGTGTCAAATTTTTTAAGTAAACATTATTTTGTATTCATGAACAAGATTTCCATAATAAAAGTATTTTTTTTCTTACCAAAATTTTCACACTTTTCAATTCAAAAACAACAATCTTAAACTTTAATTTTTGTTTATTTTAATTTTACATGTTTTTAACTCGTATCAAGTACCTGAAGTAAATGTTATTTATGCATTGTTGAAATTCTCGGTGATGTAATAACAAGATATAAATATACAAGAAAATGTTTAATTTTTGTGTCTTTTCTTATAAATCATTCTTATTGTAGAATCATAATGCAATTAAGGATGGAAGAAAACAATGGAACACAGTATGAATTATACAAATCTAGTACATCTCAAGTTTTGAATATACCATATGATTACTCGTTTTTTTTCTTTCTTAGACTTGTATAAAAATGTGTTAAAAATTGAAAAAAAGCATAATGCGACATTGAAAATTATAATGCTATAAAGTACACAAAATAAACACATTCAAGGAACAAAAAAAAAATCTATTGATATGCGAATTATTTTCATCACAATTGTAACACATTGGAATGAGTTAAGTCAATATAAATATTTTATCTACTAAGAAATTTTGACATGTTCATTATTATACCAGTAGAAATAGAAATATACATTGAAAAAAAAGTGGAAAATATTATCAAGTGAATAAAAAGAAGTCAAAAAAAAAAAAAATCAATTTTTTAGCTTAAATCTCCGTAATATAAGCATTTTTATAAGAAACTCTGCTATTAAATTTGACCAAAGATCTAACCGTGGTTTGATTTAGTATTAAAGTTGCTTTTGTTAAGTATATACATTCTTAAGTGTGTAGATTAAACAAATTATCATAGTATTTTATTCTTTGAACAAGACGGATGATTTTATTTTTCTTGCCTGATATGCCATCAAAGACAAATTTGGACGAGATAGCGGCTGACACCAAAACGTCTTTAATTTTTTCCAATTTTGAAAAGAGTTGTATGTTAATTGCTATGAGATCACATTTTCCGTAGAACAAATTATAAACATCACTATTTTACAGGCTATTAGAAACATTTATGCACTGTCTAATAAACAACTTTCACTCAAGTTAATATATTTATCTCAAGAAAAGAGAAATATTATCTTGAGATTAAAATAGGTGTAATAAAAATTTAGTTAAGGTCATTATTAAAATATAATAGTTGAAATTGAACCAAAGGGACACTTGACTTAGATTTTATCTGTAGAGTTTCTGGTGTAAACGAGATAATACTTATTCATTGGCACGATTAGGCGAGTATGAAAAAAAAAAAAAAAAAAAAAAAAAAAAAAAAAAAAAAAAAAAAAAAAAAAAAAAAAAATTAAAAAAAAAACTTAAACTAGCAGTTCTTTAGTTTGCGTGATGCTTTAAGAACGAGTAATCTGAGCATGACATCTCCAACTTCTAACATAACCAAGCCCTACAAACTTCAAAAATAATGAGATTGATGTTCTAGACATGTGTATTGTTAAAGATGATATTCCAGCTAGGTGTTCTTAACAGTGTAGGTGTTAAAAATGTAACGAATTTAAGATCATCATCTCCTCTTTAAAAAATATCGGTATCATATGGGTATTTTTTTTTTTTTTTGCTAGAAACTTCTGAGGATCATATTTAGTTTTATTTACTTATAAATTAGATATATATTTATTGTCTCATTTACTAAATATTTGTTTCCTATACTGCAAAGTGTGTTTATTCTTTAGGGATTGTAGTTTATAGGGGAATTTTCAAAACTTAGTTTGCTATGTAATATTTCCCAAAGGCTGTAACCGCAAAAGGGACGTGAATTATCTATCCTCTGAAACTATTGCAAAATGAGTGTAATAAAAAATTCTTATACTCTTTTGCATTAAACATCTATATAGTAAAAAGCAAGTGTATGTATATCAATAATTTACGATTTTACACTTATTTTATCGCGTTGTCACCAAAGTTTTTTACATATCCATAGGTGATGTATACGCCAACTAATCATGGAATGAATTATCAAATCTGCGACCACCCAGTAATCTTGCTTCAACAAGTAAAACAGCAACAACAAGAAACAAGTATCTATAAATGCAATTGTTATTTTCAAGTTAGTGGGCATTTTAATACTTAAACTATCAAAAAAAAAATAAAAATAAAAAATGAAAATAATAATAATAATCATAATAAAAAACAAGAGAAGTTTGAAACGTGAAAACCAAGGTTTGTTATTTATGGTTAAAAAATAACTGGGCATGTTTATGGTATTTTTGGTCTTGTAGATCAAATGATGAATGTTGGAGAAATTAGGAACAAAAAAGGAATAAAATAAATAAAAACACTGAATTTCTATCTAACCCAAGTACTTGAATTACAATGTTTTTTTTTTTTTTTTTTTGTTATTAGATCTAAATTGTTAAAAAAAAAATACAAACAAAAAGATATTTTCAAATGTTATTAGTTGAAAACGTAAAATATAAATTACAGAGTCTTGTATGAAAATAATAAAATAATACACAGTAGTGGAAAAAAAATTATTTTTTCCAACATTAAAATGAATGTAAAGTTTTCAATATTACATATGTAGGATTCATTTTTCAAAATATTTGGAAGCCCAACATAGCCCTAATTGCTCAGGCATTAATGCTATTGAACTCTGTGAATATTTACACTTTGGATTTTCCACAGAATATGTGTAAATGAAAAAAAAAAAAAAAAACCTTCGATCAATATTTTCAAAATTCAATTTCATATCCAATATTTTACAAAATTTAATTTTTTTTAAAAAAAACTCATTACATGTGACATCATAAATTACCTACTACTAATGTAGAAAGGGGGGAGGATCAATCATGATTGTAAGTTATATAAATTAAACTAAATTTTTCTTTTTTGCAAAAAAATATATACATTACAGGTGCATTAATTTTGTTTTTTTTTTTTTTTGTTGCCTGGTTTGACATTCACCGACAAAGGAATAGGACAAATAGAGGCGTTGTATTTTTTTTTTTACATAATGGTAACTGCAAAGTGATCCATGGTTGTATTTTTGTGACACTTAAAAATATTTTTAATGGAAATTCTTTGTTCGCTAGTGTTTTTTTTATTACAAAATTTTTATATAGAAAAATATAAATTTTTATTATATTTATCCAATGTAGTTAATTTTCTTCGCTGCAAATTAATCAAATGTTTGTACCTTTTAGGCTTTTGCAATGATGTAATGAAGTATACAGTGGTATACATTAGAATGCTTTAGTTTTCAAATAACTATGTTGCTTTAGATATGCCCAATTGAAAACATATTGAATATTCCTTTTTTTTTTTTTTTCTTCAGGCTAAATTGAAGATTAATAATAATAAAAATAAAAATAACGGTTTATACCTAGTATACTTTGAAGGTCAAATCAATTTGGACTACTTTCAATTTTTTTCGAGACTTTTTTGTTTTTTGTTTAAATTTCATAATGAAATGGTTTAGATATATTTTTTTATTTTTTTTAATTGATCTTGATATATGTGAAATTAATAAATTTGCATATTTTTACATAGTTGAAAAGATTATATATGTATTTTCATGATTAATAAACAGTAAAAAATTGAAATGGCACTATAAAGTTTATTCGTCTTGTTTGATTCGTGGGGGACTGATTGCAAAAAAAAAAAAAAAAAAAAAAAAAAAAAAAAAAAAAAAAAAAAAAAAAAAAAAAAAAAAAAAAAAAAATATGGCTTCTGATAAGAGGAGTTTTTGTATATTTTTGGTCCAATTTTAATAGGTAAGGAGAGTAATTACTACTGGTAATAAATAAAACTGTATTCTTGAAATTATTTTCATCTAATATCAAAGACGTTTAGAGACATAGTAATTATTTTTTTTTTGCACATAGAATTGTCTAGAACGTACATAATATATTGCTGGTAGATTTTTTTTACATAATTTTATTTCAATCATTTTCTTTTTGAATTCCATAAATTGACAAGTTAAAAAAAAAACTGACCTTGAGAAAGGCGTTTAATTTATCCAGATCAACATGCAATAAGGAAATAAAAACAAAATATTCAGCAGTAGAATTCTATGTATGAGATTTATTTTTTATTTTCATATAGTGGGGTAAGTGGCCCAATCAAGTTAGCCTAAAAGAAGGATAGAAAACAAACCTTCTAAAGGTGATGCATTATGCCTGACAAAACCTGAAACCCAACCTCAAAAAAGGAATTGTAGTGAGTGTCAAATAAAAAAAAAAATAACATGAGTTTGACAAAATTCGATTTCAGTGATTATTAATTATTCCTTTAATGCAATTGCTGAACGGGGGGTTTTTTTTTATTATTATTGTAAGAATACACAAGGAATGGGTATGTTACATAAGAGTTGTGATGTGTTTGGAAAGAGTTCTCTTTGTGGTCAGAGAAACAACTGAGTGACATGCTATGCAAAGCATCTAATTAGTAGTATAATTGTAATAACTAATTGGAATTTATATTCTTGTCAATTAATTGATCCTTGCTTAAGTCATACTTGTTTGTAACCGTAACATATTTGAATTTAGGAAACATCCTTTTAACGGTCTAAAACTTTCACTAACTTATCTCTCACTAATTATTTTATTTGTGTATAATTTTTATTCAAGATTATTCATACACAGCATACTAAAGGCTTCTGTTATTTTAATGCCATAATAATAGTTTAATTAAACAAGGAAAAAAAAAATTTCAATGCTTATGCGAATAAATCCTTAAACATTTTAATTTTACATTCATCCTTTCCAATTATCTTGTATTGATATATATATACTCTCCTTCTTGTTTCAATTTTTATTTTATTTTATCTTGTTATAGTTCTTATTTCAATTTACAAACATTTATTGTATACTCACAATGACACAGAAATCGATACCTATCGTAACCAATGATAAAAGTGGTTTCACTATTAACAATACTTACATTCTTGGTGATGTTCTTGGATCTGGTGCTAGTGGTACAGTATATCTCTCTAAACATATTGCAACAAATCGACAAGTTGCTATTAAAGTAATCCGAAAGCCAGTTAATTTCAGTGCCCCTGTCAGAAGCATTAGTAAATACATTTTTGCAACTCCAGTCTCAATAAAACATGCCATGCATTTAGAATCAAAACAAATGTTTAACGAAGTACTTCTTCACTCAAAAGCAGCAGTACATCCTAATGTTGTTTCATTGATAGAAGTATTAGAAGCCAGTGAATTCCTATTAGTTGTCCTAGAATACTGCCCAATGGGTGATCTCTTTTCGGCAATTGCAGAAAAACAATGGTATGTGGGGGATGAAGAACTTGTGAAAAAAATATTTCTTCAATTATTAGATGCCATTGAATATTGTCACTTGCAATCGGTTTTCCACTGTGACTTGAAGCCAGAAAATATTATGGTTACTGACAATGGTAACAGACTTAAGATAGCAGATTTTGGTCTTGCAAGTTCTTCACCCATATGTACCGCTTTTGGTCGAGGTAGCTCTTATTACATGGCCCCTGAAACCATTGCAGACAATTTGATTTACAGAAAGCAAAAGTCAATGGCAGAGAGTAATCGAAATGCTCAAAGCAATGGATATCCTCGAGCCGCAAGCGATGTTTGGGCCCTTGGAATTCTTCTTTTAAACCTTATATTTGGTCGTAATCCTTGGAAAAAAGCATCTCTACGGGATGATTCAGCCTACAGAAATTACACAAAAGATTTTAATACCTTACGTTCCATTTTACCCGTTTCCGAAAAGCTCAACCGTATTTTCTCACTAATTTTCCATCCTGATCCTTTCAAAAGAATTACTATTTCACATTTACGATATCATATTTTAAATTGTGATAGACTAACTACTACTAGTACAAGATTCAGCTGGTTTGTTCCTAAGAAAACTACATATTCCTACCTTCTTCCCACTCCCCGTATTAGCATTGAAACATCATACTCCAACAAGGGTAAAGAAAATTGCAGCCAAGACTATAAGAATCTTCAATCCAAGTTAAAACATGAAGAAGAAATCACTGTCATTTCATCATCCTCAAGTCAGAGTGAACAACATGACAATAGTGCAACATCACCATCCAGTTCCAACAAATCTCTTTCTTCAACATCATCATTTGAATTTGAAATTTTACGGAAAAAACAAAGGAATTTAAAATTAGTTCATGTTATACCTCAAAATTATCAAAATATTATTAGTTTATAATTATATACATTTACGAGATTCTATTTTTTTTTGTTGCTTTGAAAAGTCTTCTTTTATATAATGTTTTATTTTGTGACTACTTTATTTTTTACTTTAGTATTCATTTTATATTTGCTTATAAGATTTTATATAGGATTATAAACAGAATGATTTTTATTATTATTTGTTTTTACTATTTTATATATTTTGATCTGAAATTATTTTTATCTAGAAGTAAAGAATTCAACTCTTTTCTTTTTTTTTTCAAAACGCAATTATTAAAAGGTATCACTAATAAAGCGTTAAACCTCCATGTAGTTTGATTATTTAAAGCATTTTGATTTTAGTATCTTTCTATAAAGTTTAATCTGATAATGATCAAATTTCATAACCTATAGAAATATAAATAGGAAAAAAAAATAAACCTCTTGTTCTGAAGCCCACAATTACTCCTATTGCTCAAGCTTACGTAGCTCTACACACATAACTCATTATCCGACACAAACAAAAACTTATTAACCCATTACACAAAACACTAATAGACAAATCAAAAACATTTTATTGCAAATTTTGCATTAATTGTAAATGCTTTCTCTAAATACAAAATAGTTTGTTCTAGAAAGAATGTGTTTATTCGAGAATAAAACAAACAAATAAATAATTATTAAATAAAAAAGAAATGAAAAAAAAAATCTACAAACCAAAACGAACAAATCCCAAATACAATACATATAATTCAACTAGAAAGATTACACGACCCTAATTAAACTACATGAATACAGGCTAACAAGATATCTGGATAAAACATTACAAATATCTGTATCCCAACTTCGGAATATGTGTTAACTATGACTGATAAATGCAACAATCGGGATATTGATAAAACATCAATATACTCAGAAAGTAATAAAAAAACAAGCATCAACTCAAAAATAATTTAAAACCAACCTTCCAAGGTGCTACATACACCTAATATTAACAACAATTTCAAAAATAAAATTTCATCTACTACCATCAAAGAAAGAAAAATACTATTTTCTCATCTTTGGAGCTACCACTTCCCAAATCAAAAAAAGATCAACATAAACACCTTAGAAACATGTAGATGTTTTGAATGTAGGCAAAGGTACCAGTGTTAAGTTGGTTTGGGAATTAGAAATGTGTGTGATATCCACAAAGACATTGAATACTTTAAAACATCGTTGATTGATCACAAGGAGTTCATATTTGACTAGCATGGTGAATCCACTTTACTTCACCATAGAAGAATCATAATAATTATAGTAATAGCAATAATAACAAGAATAATAATAATAATAATAA
>JAJMJJ010000495.1:0-11243 GCA_030568955.1 Geotrichum siamense (nom. inval.) | reverse complement strand
TTATTATTATTATTATTATTATTATTTCCAAATTCATAGGTATCTCGGTAAGGTCAATGAGTGGTAAAAGAAAGTTATATATCATTGAGTTTCTTGAACCAAATGGTTGAATTAAAAAAAAAGTTGAAAAAAAGATGTAGAGGGGGAGTGATTGTGTATATCGTATATTTTGATTGTCCATTGTGTAGTATAATGATATATTATCAATAGTCATTACTTTCAATGACGGTTATAGTCCACAAAATTATAGAAGTCGGCTAAACAAGAAATAATAAGCCGGAAATACTTTCTTCTTTTGGAAATCATTCTTATTGAACAAAATTCGAATCCACCTTCTCTTAATAACGATCTTGGCCATTGGATTACGGCGGTTGGTGGAGATGATGGAATTTCTCTGTTCTTACAGATTGGCAATTAATTCCAAATTATTTTCATCGATTAATTCAAAAATATATTAATTACTACGTAGGTATAAACAGACAGCGGGTATTTGTTTCATTGAGCGTGTGAATGGGATTTCATCACTCAACTTTGGTCGTCAATGGTGATGGATCGCCTGTCAATTATTGGTTCGTTTGTACTTGTCTATTTTATTATGTGCAGCAATGTTGCCTTAATAAGAAATACTATGGGCAGTGGAACTGATAAAGTGATGTGATATATATTACATGGTATTTCCCGTTATTGATGTTTTTGTTTTCCGATTTTTCTTGCTCTCGTTTTTCTTTTGCTTTTTCTTTTCTGAGATAGTTATCAAAGTCATCATCATCACCATCAATACATACAATGTCTAATTCAGTGAATATTACATTGCCTAACGGAGTTTCTTATGAACAGCCTGTTGGCTTGTTCATCAACAATGAGTTTAACCCTTCTTCTGACGGAGTGATGATTGAGTCAATCAACCCAACTACAGAAGAACTCATCACTTCGGTCTATGCTGCTTCAGTTGAGGATGTCGATAGAGCCGTTGCTGCTGCCCGTAAAGCTTTCAATGAAGTTTGGAAAGAATATAGCCAAGATGAAGTGTCACGACTCCTTCATAAATTGGCTGATCTCTTTGAAAGAGATCGCGAATTACTCTCTGCTATTGAAGCTGCTGACTCTGGTAAACCCAAATCTCAAAATGCTGTCTTTGATGTTGATGAATGTATTGCACAGTTTAGATATTATGCTGGATGGGCTGATAAACGTGGAGGATCCGTTGCCGAAAATAATAATGCTAAGTTGGGATTGGTTCTCTATGAGCCTCATGGAGTTTGTGGTCAAATCATTCCTTGGAATTATCCTTTGGCTATGGCTTCATGGAAGATTGGTCCAGCTATTGCTGCCGGCAATACTATTGTTTTGAAATTGGCAGAAAATACACCTCTCTCTATGCTTTACGTTGGTAAACTTGTTGTTGAGGCCGGATTTCCCCCAGGAGTTATCAACATTATTAATGGGTATGGTAAGGTTTGTGGTGATGCTATTTCGAAGCATCCTGGAATTGATAAGGTCGCCTTCACTGGTTCCACTTTGACTGGTAAGGCAGTTATGAAGAATGCATCTGAGACTCTCAAGAATGTTACTCTTGAATGTGGTGGCAAGTCACCTATGATTGTTTTTGCTGATGCCAATCTTGATCAAGCTGTCAAGTGGGCACATGCCGGTATCATGTACAACATGGGCCAAGTCTGTTCCGCTACTTCACGTATCCTTATTGAGGACTCAGTCTACGATAAATTTGTTGAAGAACTTATCGCCTACACCAAGACTGCATCTTCCCCAGGTGACGTTTTCGATGATTCCCTTAATCACGGACCTCTTGTTTCCAAAATTCAATTTGATAAAGTCCTTGGCTACATTGATTTGGGTAAGCAGCAAGGAGCCACACTTGCCCTTGGTGGCAGCCGTATCGGTACCAAAGGCTACTTTGTCGAACCCACAATCTTTACCGACGTAACTGACGAAATGACAATCTGGAAAGAAGAAATCTTTGGTCCTGTTGTCTGCCTTTCCAAATTTTCAACTGAATCAGAAGCTCTTTCTCGTGCAAACGATACCACCTATGGTCTCGGCTCAGCTGTCTTCTCCCAAAACATTCAAAAATGTATCAGAGTAGCTCGTACTCTTCAAGCTGGTTCCGTATGGGTCAACTGCAGTAATGACACTTCTCATAGAATCCCATTCGGTGGTTTCAAAATGTCGGGCATTGGAACTGAATTGGGTCAATATGGTCTTGATGTTTATACTTTGAAAAAAGCTGTTCATATTAACATTGGAAATGAGTTGTAGTAGTAGTAAGAATGAAAGTGTTAAGAAAATTAGTATTAGTAGTTTTTCTCTATTAATTAATAAAATTATTGTCATTTTTATTTTTTCTTTTCACGGTCTTGGGAAAAAAGCCTGTAAATTATTATGTAGGTATATATGTAATTTTTTTTCTTTCTTCAAGTGTTTATTATAAATTCCAGTATATACATAGTGTATATAAAAGGAGATAAAGATTAAAATATAATATAAAATTATGTAAAATGTTTGCGAACTTTCCTTAACGACATAATTCTAGCCATTGTTTTTGCCTGTAATTTATCATGGTCAACACCATCATCCAACTGATTATTGTCAATAGGCTGATGATTTTGAGGAGAAGGAAGTTGTTGCTTATTATTATTACCCACAGATATCAACATTGTTTTTCTTCTATTTCTAACAATAGATCTTAGGCGATCAATTTCTTTTTGGCTCACTTTAATTTTACGCGAAGAAAAACATTTGTTGATTAGGAGATTGATGTCAATGAATTTGCGAGGTTCTGATTGAATTATGGAGAATATTTCCATTGGATCGTAGTCTCCATTGGGGGGTTGAGGAAGAAGGGTGGTATCGATTTTGTGTTCACAGAGTTTGTAGATGGTTAATGAGATTCGAAAGAGGGTTTTGGAGTCTTCAAGATAAAGAATGTCCCAGATACGAAGAACAGATTCTATTGGGAGAGTGCCAATGAATATAGACATGAACCAAGCAGCTGTGCATAATGTGAATGGAGGTTGAACCTCTTTGTTGTTAGGTAATGATGAGTTTCTAAAGTATGCATGCCCTACTAGTTTCCGGAATAGCTTTGGCATCCCATGCGATAAACACAATAATAGAACCGTCTGATCAACCCCAACACCTTCCAACGAAACTTCATGAACACCAGGCAAATATTTCTCAGTAATTATTACCAACATCCAAAAGGTTTTTTCTTCTGACAAAAATAATAGTAATAACCCGGCAATAAAGTTCATACTTTGGCAATATCCAATCTTTGGTTTGAATTTAGCAAATGTTTTAAGCACCCTTCGAAGTGATGTTATCATAGGTTTTTCATCTTCTGTTAATTGTCTGTTAGTTCCTTCTATTATATTATTGCTTGTCTCCGCTCGAAAGTAGATATTGTCTGGGAATGTTCGATGTAAATCTCTTTCAATGACATCGGCATCGGCAACAACATCACAGGTTTCAACTTCTTTACAAAGTCTATCATAAACCCCCTTATTTTTATCTAACAACTCATTCCCTCCAGCATAAAAAAACCATGCATTTCCTCTCCATTGTGCAGGAATACCCTTCCGTACATATCGCTTTACCTTATCGCTTTCTCGAGGTGGAAATACAACTGGTTCATTGTTATTAATTGGAATATTATAATGTGCCATTAGTTTAGCCCATTTGGCATCTCTTCGTCTTGTATAGGTCTCATATTGCTGGTGCCATTCGTTATATTGTTCAAGTGATAAGGATGATGATTCCTTTTTAAATCCATATCTATCCCGTATTGGATCAGGATGCGCAATAATGGATTTGGGATTTAGTTTCGATGACATATGAAACTGTTGTTTTGGAAGAATTGTTGATTTATTAACAGTTGAAGTTTTTGAATATAATGATGCTGAATCGACAGAGTCGGTGTAATCGTTGATTATATCTATTGCTGTAATGTGGGTAAGTGCTGTTGTATTATTAGTAATAGTATTAAATAGAGTATTGTTAGTGCCATGATTATGCTGATTATTAAGAGATGATTTGGACAATATATTATTCCCACTGCTTGAAGTACTCGATCGGTCGGATGCTGTTATAGTTGAAGATGTAACAACCGTATTCGACGATGAATTTGAAATGCGGTTAACTGTATGTAAATGGTGATGTGATATCCCGATAAGATTAAAATACGGAAACTGATGATGATTATTATTACTATTATTATTATTATTTGAATGCAAGTGTGTTGTAGATGTTGAAAAAACTGCTGGGTTACTATTAATGGGTGATTGTGAAAGATTAGGTGATGATGATGTTCTTGTTATCGGATTACTGTCGAAGTATGGCAACTTTCTAGGCAATGAATTAGATCGATTATTAGATCCAGACACCGGCGATGTTGGCGGAGACAAAAAATCAAAATCCAACTTATCCGTATTATTATTATTATTATTATTATTATTATTATTATTATTATTATTATTATTATTATTATTATTATTATTATTATTATTATTATTATTATTATTATTATTATTATTATCATTATTATTATTATTATTATTATTATTATTATTATTATTATTATTATTATTATTATTATTATTATTATTATTATTAGCTATCCCATCTTGTAGTGTCGTCGCAGTATTAATAATAGTCCTAGTGTTATCAGTTTCCAAACTCGTCATGATTACAAAAAAAATTGTTTAAACCACAATGAAGACAAGAAAAATGAAGCACTTTACTCTAAAGAAGATAAAATAAAAAGACAAAGGAAGAATAACAAAAATCAGAATAAATGAACGGCAAATAATTCCTCCCGCTTAGTATTATCTAGACCTTCCCAATAAATCGTTTTATCAATCCAACAATATGCTGCATGCAATATATCAAGCCAGTACTTAACAGCTGTTAACAGCAAGAATAAAATAAACAAAGCTTATTCCTTCTTTCCTAACAAACAAAAATTAATCAAGAAAAATCAATTTTAGTTTCCAAAGTTGTACATCGTCAGAAATCAATAAATAATAATAAAACAACAACAATAACTGAAACAAAAAGGAAGATGAGAAAGAATGAGATGTTGAAGAAGATTTCAGTTGTGAACAGAAGATTCTATGGCAATTTTTGAGTAAAAAAAAAAAAAAAAAAAACGTGACATAAACTACTGATTACGTTATCCTACTAACTCCCAATGTAATAGCTGAAATACACTGAAATTGAAAAAAAAAAATGTTAAAATAGCATTATTTTTTCTTGTAATTTCCATGTGCCATATTACTATTTCAAATAGCAGTTCTACAATTGCAGAAACTCTCTAAATTCAATAGACATCTACATATTTAAATAGGTATTTATAGGACAAATTGAATTTTATAAAAGTTTAAAAATAGAGAATAATAATTTTTTGTTGGTCATAACCTTGTTGAAAAGTCTTCTTGAATACGTGAGAAGTTAACAAATATTCCCCCTTCTAAGCATTTGCAATCTAATTAGACATGTGTTGGGAAATAGATAGATTAGATCTATTTTTTTTTTACTTTTTAATCAGTTTTCTAAATTTATTATACAGAACCTATATCTAATGTTATTTCAAATGTCATGCACTATTTATTTCAGGATTCAAAGTATCTTTATTAGAAACCTTATACAAAATATATTTCAATTTATTTTATTTAGCTCTAAATTTTCAAAATTTCCACTCTGCATCAAATACTTTTTATAATATGATACAATTATGGAGATAAACGAGTACCAAATGAGCATTCATACATACCTTAAGTCGTGTATACTAATTACAATTCAAACTTTCATTTTTTTTTCTTCGTTCCTTTCTTTCTTACTTTTTGTAATTAACATTGGTATTGGTATTTCTCTCTCTTTTATTTTAATAAACTCACTCCAACTAGAAGTTATAATAAACTCCACCAATTAGAAATTACACAGATATTCGGCCTTAGAATTAAAAGGAGCTAAAAGACGTATTTATCAGTAATGCTATCATTGACTTCAGGAAATTATGCAACATCAGTTCCAGTAGTTCCGAGTTTGACACCTACTTCAATTCTTTCAACATTAGTTAACACTGAAGCAGCACCAACTAACCATGTTACAGTACCAACATCGATACCAAATGGCGAAAGACAAGGAATCTGGAGACGTCCTTATACAGCAGGTCCAAAATATGACCTTCCATATTGTTCACCAATTACATTTTCAGCTGGAACATTTGTAATTCAAAGTTCAACAATAATAATTCAACCTTCATCAACAGTTGTATTCTATCCAAGTTGTATAAATGGACGACCATCTTTACTTTCTGGTAAACTTACAAAAACTTTTCCTCACGCAATAATTAAAAATCGACTTGCGGAATGGGCAAAATGGATTTCACAAAGTGAAGGTAGGTTTGCTACATCAGTGATCCCATTAGTGTATGCCTTGGGGGCATCAGCTGCCACCTGTTGGTTCCTCACATTTATGGTACTTGCTTTTCAGTATAAACAAAGAACAGCGCTATACAAACTTGCACTTGTCTGTTGCTCGCTCTATCTTGTATTAATGATGTACCATTTCTTCAACACCCTCAAAATTCAATACGTAAATGGATATATTGATGGAGTTGAAGCCAGAAATATTGTAAAAATCAAACCAAAAACACACGCCATCAATCTTGCTTTTATAACAATAGTTTTTATGGCACAAGTTCAAATAGCTGTAGGGTTATTTGTTCGCCAAAAGGAAAAAAGACTGGTTTTATGGCTTGGTGGAGCTTTAATCATAATTGGTCAAACAATATACGGCATTGCTGTTTTTAAAGAAGACTCAAATACTCTTCAAACGTTTGCTTATTTATTTCAAATTTCATTAGGGGTACTTTATACCTGTTGTGTTGTTACAAAAGGTCGATGGACATTTGAAACTGTTCTTGCAATTATAGCTGCATCAAGTCCAATCGTGCTTTTCGTAGTAGATCTAGCAAATGTATGGATCTTTGAATGGACTGACACTTTAGCTTGGGTAGCTTACTCCTTGGCTCTAGTAGTTGTCACAGAATGGGATGAAAGAGTTGACGGAAAAGAACGAATACGTGAATTGAATGGTGTACTAGGTAAACAATTTTTTGAAGAAGACAATTGTTCGACAATGCAAGAGAATAAATATTCTAATCTTTTTATTGTCAAAATTTGGTGCAATGTAATCCAATATATTAACTGGATATCAGATTGGATAATTAATTTTCATGGACCCACTAATTCAGGCTTGGAAGATACCCAAAAAGATAATCAGAAAAGGCATCATACTTACAATGATAGTACTAATTTTTCCATTACCAGAACAAATTCCAGTATATCATTGGAACAATTTTTTCATCCTCTGGCAGCGGAAAGCATAATATAACAATATTTATCTAGACAAGTTACGAGTTCACGTCCATTTTATAATAGTTATTTTAATTCTTCCCATCTCGTATACTCAAATATCATTAGTAAGAATCGATAATATTTATTATATACATAGTAGTTACTTTCCATTAAGTCATGAATCTATCTTTAGTATAGAGGTAGAAAATTGACAATCGGGTGGAGAAAATATACCACACAACTATCGCTTAAGCTTTCTACGAAGAGAACGTTGTAGCTTCCGTCTTTTCCTAAGCTTATGCTTGTTCATCTTCAACTTTCTCTTTCTCTTAACACTAGTGGCATGAACTACTCTACCAAACGATTTTGAGGTAGGGGAATAAACAACGACTTGGGCAACGTCACCAAGAATCAATTCTTTGATACGATCCAAACTAGCAACAATTTCTCCACCTTCTTCAGCAACAATAACTCGAGGAGTATTAACAGCTTCAGCATTAAAAGGTACCAAAGAACGAACTACTGAACGAGGAACATTCTTCATTTCAGGGTTCAAAGGCAATCCCGAAACAGACACATCCCAAGGCATATAAATTTCCGATTCATCAAACTCCGCTTCCATATTTTTTTTGGCTTGTCCCTCATGGTTGTGAAGGAACAATGGGCGATGGCCAGAAAAAAACATATCATACGCAATATAATCTCTATCTTGATTCGTCATAGGTTGATTCTTAAACATCGTAGTTAATAACATCGATGTAGTTGGCCCGCCACGAGGTGACGAAGGTGACGACGATGATTTAAATCGAGCACGCACTAAAGGCTGCAAAATAGATCTCAAAAGAGGTCGAGGTTTTGAAATAAGATTAGACAACATTTTGTCCTAATGTTTTGCAAATCCTGGAGAAGGAAGACTAAAGCAAAATGGAGAAGGAGAGAAAGGAAAGGAGATAGGAAATAATGGCTGGGAAAATTTGATGTTGGTGGTGTAACATGTAGGGTAAGCTCTATTTCCACCACACTCTAAAGCACAAATATCACGTGGATAGTAATACCAGAAAGTGTATCACGGAAGAGCCGGACTCTGAAGGAGGTAATAGTTAAAGTATTATTAATAAGGAAAGAAGTAAGTCAGATGGGATAGACTCGGATATGCCTAACGCTTGGAGAGCATTGTTGTCAGGTAACGTAGACATGGCCGCCAGAGTGTCGGAGCAGACTGAAGTCATTCAATATGACCCAATGATTATGTATTTGTACGAGACTTGACGTAGAACAACGGTCGAGGAAATATTCGACGCGGAAGTATAAGAAGACATGGATGAATCCGTAGAGAGAATCGATCTGCTGGCTGGAGAGCTACAACGGCACGCTGGAGTTATGGAAAGCCAATTTGGGGATGGGTTCAACGAATTCAGCCAAAAATGAAATGAAGATTGAGCAAACGGCCCACTTTAACCACCAAATGTTGCAAATAGTCAACGCCAACGATGCCACGATGGTTAAGAGCGAAATCGAATCCGATAAGAAATTTAAGAAACTTCGACAAGTAATGTCTGAAAATGAAGTAACAAACGAGCATAGGAACTCGCGCATTGAAACGCTTTTCGAGTCATTGGAAGAATAAGTGCAGCATTCGATTACGAAAATGCGCTTGGAAATAGAAAAGCAAGCAATGACCATCAGAGAGCCAATCAAGAAGGTCAAGGAAAATGGCATTAAAGGTATATTGAAAATCACAAAAAAAATGAAGAAAAATTTAAAAACATGGAAAAAAGAAAAACCATCAACTAAAGGAAGTGATACAATTTGAAGGATGAAGAGCTGTACTTGGCTATTGACACATCCAATAAAGAAAAATAAAAGCAATTGGTAGAATTAAAAAGCTCTAGGTTAGAGGTGAAGAACGAGATTGTCCGCAACCGTGAAGAATCGGAGGCTTTTCGTGGAAACATCATGAAAATGGAACGAGATACAGAGTGGAGAATCACAAAGTGTGAAATGGATGTCATCGCTGTAAGAGACATACAGAAATTATTGCTAATTAGACAAAGAGATTCTCTAGAGGTCGTAGAAATATTGGATGTAGCCTTTGAACAAAAACTAGCCGAAACAACCAAAAAGGAACTACCTGTAATTCTGGAACAGTCTGGATACATGACGAAGGTCCAGAACATGCAAAGCAAGTTATGAAAAGAGTTGACGCGCTCCAGGACAAAGCACAAGGAGCTAATCAAACATCAATGCTAGGGTCAGGACTGTAGAAGATAACAAGAAAATGCTAACGTGGGCGGATATTGCTAGGATTCCAGGTAAACATACAGCGGCAAGAGTCAGAGCAGAAGGGTTGACATGCACGTCATAGGTGGATACACACGAAGAGTCGATGAACCAACCAAGGAACGTGAATTTGCACTAATATTAGCAAAAAAAATATGGAAAAAATTGGATCGAGGCTGTGGATGTTACTCTTAGAGGACATTACAGTTCGGTCTAAATTTGACATTTTTCCCAAGAAAAGATGGAATGGGTTTCCCATATCCTCTGAGATGGTTCTCGCCTCTTCGAGATGAGTAACTGGCCTAGCTGTTATCTACGGAGTCTAGCCTGATGCTACTGTTACATATTACGGATGATCTAGAAAGGTCATTAGAAGTTAAACTCAACCTTAAACTTGGTAAAAAGGGGAATCGATAAATATGGTATGCAAATAATACTAGTCCAATTCGGAAGTGAGGAAGACCTTGAAACTGCAAATATAAAACACCTCTTGTGATGTGAAAATCACTGAGAATTTCGAAATACGCTCCGAAGAAGGCCCAAAAGAGGTTCAAGTATATCTCGAGAAGCCCTAATTATGTAAACCATAACGATCTACAAACGGCTGAGCATATATTGAAAGCTTATCCCAGACCAGAGAGCGATGAGGAAGCTAAGTCACAAGACTCAGATTCCGACATTGAAATTGCCAATTTCCAATAAATTAATTACTGAAAGAAAATTTATAGCGAAAGGAATACAAACCAATTAATACTTTTAAGACGAAAATATTATTGCAATGTTATAGTGGATACAGCCAACATGACGTATGCATGCTTATATTAACAATGGTCCAGTTTTATATAGTTTATAATCGTCCGTGATGAAAATAGATGATTGATCAAGTCTCTTCCATTGATACAAAAGTTGATGATAGGAGCGCGATGGTGATAGCAGTTGTGAAGGGTTGTATCATCGGATAATAAATTTGTTATGCACTCAATTTTATTGGGGTATACCCTATTGATGAAATTAAATAAAACACATCCAAGTGGTTTTACAGTTGTCTCAATGGGCCAATTTGTTTTTTTATTAATATTTAACCTTTTCCAACTATAAACTGCAATATCATTATTCTAGTGGTTAGTAGCTAATTTATTTGAAGATGTGGTATAACTGAAATAAAGAAAATGCCGTACATTTGACATAAGGAAAGTATGTCATACCCAAGATGCTCTTTTGTTTGTACAATGAAAGGAACTTCTCCAAATTCAGAGGCAATAAATTTCTCCACAAGAATGATCAAGTTTTCACATTACGCTTATATTAGTTTTGTTGTTAGTTTTTAAAAAATTTGGGCTCATTCTAAGTATAATTATTTCCTTAGAATCTGCGTCAGACAAATTTGCCGCGGAATTCGTTTGCATAATGTTTTTTTTTTACATTTTAATAATTTAGTTCAGTAGATATTGCATAGGATTTTAATTAAAATTATTATTATTATTATTATTATTATTATTATTATTATTATTATTATTATTATTATTATTATTATTATTATTATTATTATTATTATTATTATTATTATTATTATTATTATTATTATTA
>JAJMJJ010000494.1:0-11313 GCA_030568955.1 Geotrichum siamense (nom. inval.) | reverse complement strand
ACTTACTTTACATCTTCTTGGACCTTCTTCATGCATCCGGACTGTTCCAGAATTACAGGGAGTTCCTTTTTAGATGTTGTAGCTAATTTTTGTTCATAAGCCACACGTAATTTGTCTAGGACTTCTTGAGTATCTCTTTGTCTATTTTCCGATAATTTCAGTATGTCCCTTACAGAAGTGACAGCCATTTCACACATTGCAGTTCTCCGCTCTGTGTCTCGTTCAATTCTCTTGATATTCTCACGCATAAAATCTCGTTCTTCAATTCCAACCTAGCACTTATTTCTTCTACGGAGGTGTTTTCTTTTTCCTTATTGGATGTGTCAATAGCCAAGTGCAGCTCTTCATCTTTCAACCTGTATTCACGGATGATGTTGCTTAGCTTAATACTAACATCTTTCATCCCTTCCCCCAGTTGACGGTTTTCTTTTTCTAAGTTTTTAATTTTTTCTTGAATTTTTTGTGCTTTTTCAATCTATCCTTGATTGGCAGATGTCATTTTTCTTGACCTTCTTGCTTAGCTCTCTGATGACTATTGCTTGATTTTCCATTTCCAAGCTCTTATCCGTAACTAATTGCTGCACTGATCCTTAACTGACTTGATAAGTATGTCAAAGCGCGAGTACCTGCGCTCTTCGGCTGCTTCATTTTCAAACATTACTTGTCGAAGTTTCCTAAATTTCTTATCGAATTCGATTTCGTTCTTAGTCAACGTGGCGTAGTTGGCGTTGGTCATTTGCAACATTTTTTTGATTGAAGTGGGCCATTATCTCAATCTTCATTTCATTTTTACCTTGTTGAACCCATCCCCAACTTGACTTTCAATAACTCCAGCGTACCTTTGTAACTGTCAAACATTGATTCTCTCTAAAGATTCATCCATAAGGTTACTTTGGCGTCGAATATTCCCTCGACCGTTGTCCCACGTCCAGATACGTACAAATCCACAATCATTGGGTCATATTGAATGATTACAGTTGGTCCGACACCTTACTTCTTTCCTCATTTTGGCTATCTCCTCCTCCAGGATCGGGCTCTTGCATGATACACTTTCTTGTTCATGGCTCGCTCATCATTTTTTGCTTTTTTTTCTTAAACAAAGATCCAGACGAGACTCAAACCAGCAATCACCACTGCAGGAAAGTGACACTTTACCATTCGGCCACTGAATCTACCTTCTGGCTAATATATTCATATGTATAATGTACTTGTTCCCACTAATTAAAAAATATCATATATATTATGTATGCTTATTTGTACCTGTTACAACTACAAATGATTATAGTGTTGAAATTGGGAATTTTAAGTTAGGGTAAGAATTGGATGACTGTGCATAAAGTACCGGGGCCTTTTCTTCATAGGCAACTTCTCTTCATTACATCTTCCAACAAAAATTCTTCAACAAAACCTTTAATTTTTATGAGTTGCTCAAATAATAATGATTATCATCGAGATCTACGGCAGAAGACCTGCGCCAATATTAGTGTCCCATTTGGGTCCTATAATAAAAATGATTATTGTCAGATCGCTCCACCGCGGCCTCAATATCAGTATCAGCTTCCACAACAAGGTGAAACTAACAATTCCTTACCTCCTCATCAATCACAGGACTCAACGTTAAAATTAAATTCTATAGAGACTGAAACAATTAAAGTACGAAAAACTCAGAGAGTTCCTAAGTCTTGTACGTCCTGCGCAAAAAAGAAAATCAAATGCGACAAAGTCATTCCATGCAAGCCTTGTATTGAAAGAGGAGAGGCACATCTTTGTGCTCGCGAAGTAGTAGTAGTGAAAGGTCTCATTCATAACATGGATTCGTCTACGGATACTAGTATTCCACCAGCTTTTGTAAATAAACTGCGACAATTGGAATTAGACAATAAGGAGCTCTTGAAGCAAGTTTCGTCACTGCAGAAACTTCTGCTCAAATCTCAGAGGTCATCATCTGCTAGCGATTTTTCGTCACCTTCAGAAACGGCGTTATCACCAGAATCCACTGTCAATAATTTTGCTAATGCTTTACAATATCTGACTATTGGAATCATTGATGAAGAGACACCGAATGAAAATAACCCAAAGATCAAGAAGTATAGGAGGCAATATGATGAATCTATTATCCCTGCATTTTCAAGAAAACCCCTTGATAAAAAAGATATTAAACCATCATGTCCATCATGCTCTATTGGCGAAATGAGCCATTGTTTTGCTGCTCGTCTACCATTTGCCGATGTGTCTGATCAAAAGATTATGCTATCGCTGGCATTCGATCTTCCAGAAATCACCCGTGACCAATCATTCGTTTTAGTACAGTATGGTTTAGAGTGTCTTAACTTTCTTCACAATGCTATTCACCCTCCAAGCTTTTACCTAGAACATGATTACTTTTGGAATTCTGATCAACCCAAAAGGTTAAACCATGAATATGACAGAGTGAGAGGTCAGTATCTGTGGGCTTCTATATGGTATGGTGTGATGTGTTTAAGTATGTTTTATGCTGATGACAATCTCAAAAAATCTGTTGGATTTGATGAAAAGACGATTAAAGTTCTTCCATATATGTTTTTTGCTGCATCTATTGAATGCCTACATCGAGGAGAGTTATACAAATACCCAGACATACGATCAGTTCAAGCTTTTTGCGTGTTAGGACCCTGTTTCCAGGCTTTGTCTGGAGTAAATATGAGGAATGCCCTGTTACATACTATGATTTATATTTCACAGAGACTCAATTTAGATAAAATTGATTCTGAAGAAAACCTTGAACTACTAAAACGAAATGATTATGGTGATGTTGACAGTTCCACTAGGTTTTTGGATCGAGAGCTGGGACGACGAATATGGTGGTCTTTAATTACCTTTGATTGGATGGATAATACTGGACGGGAATCAACGATGAAGCCAGGATCGTTTACTACTACGATTCCTGGTAATTTTAACAATGACGAACTATTGGAATATGTTGAAGATGGCAATATGACTCAGATTCCATCTCCTTGTACCATTACAACTTATACTATCTCCTCTTATCATATATTTATGTCAAATCTTGCTACCATCAAGAGAAGATATTACTTTAACATAAATGCAAATTCAGTTGTTTACGATAATCTTGTTTCAGCAAATATAGAACTTGATAATCTTATAGATGCACTCCCTTCAAGCCTTCGAAATACTTCACTGAAATATATCTTTGGTGATTTAAATTCTCAGACGCTTACCTGGCAAAGATATTTAATTCAAATTTCTATTGATTTCGAAAGGTTAAGTATCAACAGAACAATGTCTGTATGCGTTACTAAGAGTGAATGGAATAAGAGTTGCAGACCAAGATGTTTGACTAGTGCTAAAAGTTTGCTTTTTAACTGTTCCAACTCCCTTCCTTTAGTATATAAAAAACATCCAATAGTTTCAGGAAATGGAATTGCAGCAGCTGTGTTTTTGTTGCTAGATTTAATGGATAGAGAAGTGACAAAAAAGCAAGTAACTGAAACAATTGAGTGGATAGAAAAGTTTCTTCCAGTACTTGAGGATTTGCAATTAGTCCACTCTCAAGCCCGACGAGGTATTACAATTATTCGAAAACTTATTACTGGTGTATTGATCAAAACCGAAGAGCAACACCAATATAAGAAATCAGGTTCAAGAAAGAAGAGGAATGTTGATACTCAAGACGAATTAGGTATTAGTCTTTATGAGATTATTCAGCGTCTTACAATTTTACCCAAGGTTAGTACGGCGCCACCGAGAGCAACAGCGACAGATATCTCTAAATCAAATCCAAATTTCTTTGAACACACGGTCACTCCACAATCTCACAATTCTGTAGTAGTTAGTAACGTCCCTGATGATATAATTCCGGTAGTGCCTAAAAACACTTCTGAAGAAAAATTGTCGCAAGAGAAGCCTATAAAAGTTGAGCCTGAATTTTCTCCGTATCCTATTTCAATCAACTACACGGTTACAAACAATACACTTTCCCAAATCCAGGATGCTCAATTACCCTTCAATCAGTATCAATCTTCTTCAAAACCCTACTATGCGATTCAAGATAATATACCGAACTACTCAGGCAATACGCCCATGGTAAACCAGCAATATATATCTAATTTTGACACGAGTGCGGTTACATACGAGGATCTAGAGATTATGTGCGGACTCAATAATCAGGATTGGGATACAAGCTATGGAAATTTTAACACCGATTTTGATTACGACAATTCAGCATTGCAACAACCTCCTAAAGATTGTCCTGATGATTGTTAATAGGATAATTTTACGGAAGGTAACCCGTTTCTTTCATTTACTCTGTGAACTTACAATTAATTGACAACTTAAATTTGTTTTGTATAAGACTAAATAAATTACATTTTTATTTATTACGAAAATAAATAAATAGTTCGAGAAGTTAAGATAAGTATTGACTAGACAGGCCTATAGCTAAGAACAAGTTCCTTTATTCTTATCCACCAGTGGTTCGCACTCGTAGATGCGATATTCAATTTGCTGCTAATATACGCGGCTAGATCATTAGCATCAGATTTAGTAGATTCCGAAGCCGTGCGTGCAGCGTTCTTCGCATTGGCAACTAATCTTCTGAGATAGAGGTTAGCATCTTCGATAAGTTGATCCCTGGTTCCTTGAACATTTTGCCCAGCCAACCATTCCTTTAAATCTTCCGTACTCCAAGAACTAAAATAATCTTCTTTTCCTGAAAATATATTATCCTTAGACTGTTGAATTTTTTTCAGGAGTTTTTTTCCGTGTTCGCCATTTGCGGACAATACTTGCTGAAGCTGGGACCCAGGCCAGAGATTAAAAGTGTGGTCTACAACATTATCATAAATGTCTTTGACGGATTCAGAACCTTTACCCAGGATAGGACTAGCCTTACTGGATTGGTAATCAATGAATAACTTAACATCTTCCCGTAAAATTTGAACATTTTCCTGAGCAACTGATAACATCTCCTTGTGAGATTGGATCTTATCAGAAAATAAATCATGTATCGTGAGCCATGACTTTAATTCATCATAAGACCATGAGTTAAAAACATCTTTCTTAACGTTGCCCGATTTGTCCAAGATATCTTTAGAATCAATTTTCAATTGTGATAAAGTTTTCATAAGTTTGTCTTGACCATTCAGGTATATAACTCTGAGATTACGACGAAGGTTGCTAAGGAGAGACTTGCGATCTGACATGGCATCGAAAGAAATAGAATGGGTAGTAAGAATGTCTTTAAGATCCTGAGTTTTAAGATGGTTGAAAAATGATTTGGGAGGGTAGACGGGAGCTTTAACGTTTTTTCCAGTACTGGAGGAAAAATCAGCGATCTTATTTATTGCTTCTTTTGCTTCGGAGACCAATTGAGAATGAGAAATGGAACTAAGAGTACTGATATCCTTGTTCAATAACTTTGCCAATTCCGGTTTGGTCCAATACTGGTAAGCCCAAGCAGAAATATCACCATAAACATCGTCAAACTTATCTTCAGCATCACCCCAAACTGATTGGATATTTTTGAGAATCTCGTCTTTTGAAAGCTCAGTTGTTTTAACAGCTTTACCAAGACGGTTTTCAACTAATAATCGAAGTTCAGATAGTGACCATTTAGTATAGGGTTTTGTGTAAACATTCCATTTAGCTTCAGCCTTTCGGGTAAGATCAACGGGAGTGGCGTCACTGTCGTAAAAAACTTTGAAGTCATCAAGAAATTCTTTTAATGAAGAGACATCCCATTTTGATAGGGTATCCAAAGCAGATGCTGATGCCAAAGTAAGTAGCGATGTGGAAATAAGCAATTGAGTCAGTTTCATTCCAATTTGTGTGTTGTGTTTGTGCGACGAGTGGGAAAAGTAAAAAAAAAAATAAAAATAAAAGTAAAAACAACATGTGATTTTTCTGTGGTGGTTTGTATTCCAAAGACAACTACTTAAACTCCACAGAATAAGGACAGTGTGAAAGCATAAAAGGTCTTCTGACTAGTCCAAGATACGTCTAAAGTTCAATCATTCTTAAATAGTTGAATTGCCGCATAATTTTTACTTTAAACTGTTCGAAATTCCCTCCTAAAATACATCTTTGGATTTTGAAGGGGACTCAAAAGCACCCAAAAATTAGTTTTGAAACAAAGCTTTCCTGAGACCGAGTACAAACTTATTATTCGAAGAAATACATATGCAGGTATGTAGTTGTGATATTAGATCTGTCTTTAATGAATTGTCTACAAAGATTTCCCCATTATCTTCATGTGTTTTTTTCTGTTGTTTCCGTGGCCTATTTTTTTCCACATTCTTTTCGACACCTGTGTTTTCACTGGTATTAAATATTGTACAACAAGAGCAAAACACAAGATCAATTGCATTCACGACAGTGATAATTAAATTAATAACAAAAGTGTCTTGCATTTCTCATATAGAAGTTGTTCGATGAATGAAGTGGGATTCATGTCTATATGTACATGTACATTCAGAGATAGGTAGATAGCACAGTACAATAACTTGTTTACGTGTACACAAATATTAAATACATATATTCATATGTACATACAGATCTAACTGGATAGTAGAGCATAGAAAATACAAGTAATTGAATAGAGAGTAACATGTTGATTGTGTTTTCGGTTTACACTTATTTTAAGTTTAAAAAATATACACCTAACCCTTGTGTAATTTTGTTCATTGTTCTGGTAGTTTTTTTCCATTAAAACTATGTACTCATTTTTCTTGAATTGAAGTCATGTCACAACTGAAAGTATATCTCAAAGAAGCTAAATCAGCCATTCTTAAAAAGGATTATGAGTCTGCCTTAGAATTTTCTCAATATGTGCTGGAAATTGATCCTAATAACTATTTTGGGTAAGTTTCATCTGCGAATAAGTTACGCTATAGTAATTAACAATACCTTTAGTTTGATATTTCTTGCCAATTGTCTCGATATGCTTAAAAACTATGATCAGAGTCTGGCAACTTATCAACGTGCAGTGTACATTGATCCTAAAAATCCTATTGGTTTTAAGGGCATGATTGCTCTTGCTCAATCAATGAAAAGTGTTAAAGTATATCTGGAAGCTATATGTGGTTTAATATCTATTGCAGAGTCAGATGGGAATATGGTAGAAGCTATTGATTATCTTGATGCCGCAAGGAAATTTGTTCTTAAAAATATCAGTGATACAAATGAACTTTTGTATCTTAATCTCCTACTTCCTGGCAGCCCCATATTTAAGTATATGGAAGGTAGACTTCCGCATCCCTCTGTAACATTGTCAAAGATAATAAAGATCTTGGAAGCAGATGAAGAAAAAGAATTAAAAAGATACAAAGGAACAAGCGTCGTTTTAACAAATGCGAAAAATGTCCAAACCCAATCAATTTATCGTCTTTATCAGAAATCTCAATTACCTTACTTCTATGAACAACTTTTATCCTGGTCAGAAAATGATGAGGAAAGACGAGATGTAGAAATGAAATTACTGAAACACAAATACCAAACATTAGTTGTTGCACCAACAGAAGAAAAGGTTGAGCTTTTACAAGCCGTAAGAGATCTGGCATCTGGTGCTGTAATTCTTGACACTCCTCATCCATTTGCCTGGGAACTCGAATTTGAGTTGGCTGACGTTGTTGATCTTAAAGACTATGATTATTCTGACTTGATCAAATTTATTTCCAAGTTTCCCGATGTTCCTCTTGCGAGAGTGTTACACGTTTTCCTTGAATCTGATATTTCTCCGTTTCGTCAACTAGAAGATAATTCTCTTAAGAACTCCCCAAAAGAAGGTGAGAATAACATGAAAAATGGGTCTCCAAATTCTGATGAAATTGACGTTGATGCTGCTGATGATGAATTTTTAGTAGAGGCAGGCCCAAATTCCGAGTCACAAATGTCACCAGTCATGATTCTCGAGACCATGAATGAAGGCTATATGGCGAACCCAAATTCAATTTTGATAACACGAATTCTTGGCTCTTATTATGTTAAACTTCGAGAATATGAACCAGCGATTCAAGTCGGGAGTAAGGGTTTGTCTTGTATTGAGTCCACCGAGAAATCATTGGGGGTATCTTTACAAAATTCTACGAACCATGTTAATTCTATAATCGGGTATTCTTGTGTCTTCTTTCAGGCCCCTAAAAATTATTCATATGCAATATCACTCTTTGATAAAGTTTTGAATAGCAACAAGAATTATACAATGGCAAAAATTGGTAAAGGCCTTGTTTATCGTGAACAAGGAAAGTACATTGAGGCGGAAAAATATCTAAGTGGGGCAATAGAAGAAGAGCCTGATAACAAAATTATTCTTTTTGAATATTCCTGGTGCTTGGTTTTGTTAAAATACTATGATAAGGGACGAATAGGCTTGATGAGCTCTCTTGAAGGAATTCAAGGTACGGATCTCATGAGTCATGATATCCGAGCACAAATTTGGTGGAGAATTGGTCATTCATATTGGCTTGAACATTTTGAAGTAGATATGAATGAAGAGATTACATCTAAAATATTTAGTTCTTTTATGTCTTCTTTAAAAGAAAATCCAAATCTACCATCAGCATATACGTCGCTTGGTAAACTTTATTTGCTTGTGTTAAAAGATATGGAGAAAGCTACAAAATGTTTTTACAAAGCATTTGAACTAAGTGGTGGAGAGATTGAAGCCGCAGAGTATCTTGCTAAGGAATTTGCTGATTCCATGCAATGGGACTTGGTTCAGGTTGTCGCTACACGTGTTATCGACTCAAAAAATGTTCGTCTTTCTAATGGGAAAGAAGTATCGTGGCCTTATAGAGTTCTTGGAATTGCTAGCTTAAACAATCATAATTATTCTAAAGCTATCCAGTGCTTTCAATCTGCTATTAGGATTTCTCCCGATGATTCAGCCTTGTGGGATGGTCTGGGCGAAGCATATTCTCAGAGCGGCCGCTATGTTGCTGCCATGAAGACTTTCATGAAAGCCATTGAGTTGGACTCAGAAAATTGGATTGCAATGTATCATTTGGGTAATGTTCAAAAGTTTACGGATGATTTTCAAGGAGCTATTCGAACCTTTAAAGAAGTCATTTCTGCAAGACCAGATGAAAACGTAGTTAAATTTTCGTTAATAGATACTCTTTTCTGTTCAGCAAAGCATGAATTTGGAAAAGAGCTATTTGGGCAAGCTGCCTTATTTGCGGATTCATGTATTAAATTATCACACAGATTTGTTTCTCAAGGATTAAGTCACACTCAGGACTTGTGGAAGTTAATAAGCGAATGTTGTTTGATATTTTTGAGAGTAAAGTCTAAACTTTCCAGGATGTCCCTTAATTCAATTGTTGAAATGATTATGGATCAGGCCAAAGTTCTTGCTGATAATCCGGATATCAAGGTTTTGTCTGACATCGATGGAATTACCGTCGATTCTATTAGAAATGCTTATGATACTTTATCTGAAAAACAGGATGCAATTAATTATAAAGAATTGATTGTTGACATTGTTAGGCAACTGTTCATAATATCTATGAAAGTGTCTTTTATCTATGCGAGAAAAGATAAGAGCACTCGTTATATTGCTCTTTTTAATCTTGGACTTGCCGAGCTACATACATACATGGACTTAGATTCTAAAAATGATCTTCGTACTTTGAATGCTTCCATTGATTGTTTTAAGCGTGTTATTCGTCAACAGAGTCCAACTCCAGAAGTCTGGAATGCTTATGGTACTGCCTGTTCTTATCTTGATGCTAAAGTTGCTCAACATTGTTTTATCAGATCTCTTGTTCTCAATAATAAGCAACCAGATACATGGAATAATTTAGCTGTTTTATACATTCAAAAAGGAGATTTAGAGTTATCTCGAACTGCTGTGAAAAAATCATTAATGATTGATCCTGAATTTGTTCCAGCTTGGATTGGCCAGGGTATAATAGCTCATACATTAGGTGACGGTGATGATGCACATAAAAACTTCCAGCATTCATACAATATTTCAAATGGCATGCACAAGCTTTCTAAATTGTATTACTCTTTATCTGTATTTGAACGGTTGAAAAATGATGATCACAACGTGCAATCCTTGCAAGATATGGAGCGTGCAGTACTATGTCTCCAGAAATACTTGATTCTTTCTCCTGACTCTCCCTTGGCTTTAACTCTTTTAGGTTTAGTTTTAGAGAGAACTTCAAATTACGAATATTCAATTGAACAGGCTGAAAAGCTTTGTAACCTTCTTGAACAGGAATATGAAAAGACTGAAAGTATTAAAGTTCTTGTTAATTTTGTTAAGGCCAAAGCTCATCTTGCTCGGGTAAATCTTGGATTACGGAATTATGACGCTGCAATTGAGCATGCGGAATTTGCGTCTAATGTGTCGGATGAGTTTTCAGCTACTGGCGATGAAATTTCTGTAGAGCTTAAAAAGGGGCGTTTATCTTCATTTCTCACTTGTGGTCTTGGATATTATTTTTTGTCTGATTATAACAATTCAATCACAAATTTCAAGCAAGCGCTCATTGAATCAGAAGAAGATCAAGATGTCATTGTTCTCCTTGCTCAAGTTCTTTGGGCTCATGGGGGTGAAAATGAGAAAGAAGTTGCTCTTGAACAGCTGTTTGGAAGTATCGAAAGAAATGGAGCTTCAATTAAAATTGCACTGACGTTGGGTGCAATTGGTTTGTCTCATGATGCATCATTAATTGAACCAGCTGAAGATGAGCTCAACTCGATTTCATTTCAACGACTTATTGAAGAAGACCCTGATAACTTTGTACCCCGTATGTTATCAGCTATAAATTCATCATATGGTAAAGACTCGAAGTACCCATGGTATCGATTTGCATTTCAACAACCTTGGAGCTTTGATATTTGGCGTCATATTGAACCCAAGACTGCATTGCACTTCGCAATGGAAGGAAAAGAGGTTACAGCTGAACAATTGAGCCAAGCTTACGTGACCGCCGAAAAATCCACAGAAGCTTCCACTAGAGCAGTTTTCTTAAATCCCTGGAATCATAATACATGGGCTGCTTTATCAGAAGCTTTGGCTATGGATGGTTAAAGTATGATATTTGCATTTTTACAGTTACCTACTGTTGGAATATACAAAGGTGATGTTCGTATATAGAATAATTATAAAAAATGGGTTAAAATATATTAGACGAACTCTTATCTATGTCCCTACTATTTTTTTTATCAAACTGATCTTACTGAAATCAATATTACTACAATTATTTTTGTAGAAAAATCACATACAAAATTTCCAAATTTTTCAGAAAAAATATGTCAAATATATATATATATATATATATATATATATATATATATATATATAGA
>JAJMJJ010000493.1:0-11346 GCA_030568955.1 Geotrichum siamense (nom. inval.) | reverse complement strand
AAAAAAAAAAAAAAAAAAAAAAAAAAACATGAAAGAAAACTAGAAAACCAGATGTACCTTGGTAGGTATGATATAATAAGGATGTTAGCACAAGACTCTGTAATAGAATCTATGAATTTTGGGTTACAAAAATGCCGAAGTAACAATGTGCTCTATGGCCAGGTTTGAACTTAGGTCCTGTTTTTGGCACAGGCCGGCAATTTGGAAAAGTTGAAAAACCTATACGTAAATGTATGTGCATAAAATAAACCCCCGATTTTTATATGTGCACGAAAAAAAAAAGATGATATGCAATAATATATTCTCTTCTTTATAGTCTTGCCAAATTAATTTTTGTTTCGTTATTTTTTTTTTTTTTTTTTTTTAAATTAAAAGAATAGTTTAGTATGGACACATGTACATAGGTATATATTATAAATAATATATTTGCATATAATTGAATTAATGTCTACATATATATAGTATAAAGATCCCACATATAGGTTTTGTTTTGTTTTATATGAGAGTTGTAGGGACATTAAATAATAACAATTTTAAGCCTACCAAGAAGTAAAACCGTTTTTGTAATTTATTTTGTTGATGAGATCAACCCTAACCTGTGTCTATTAATAATCCCATTTGGAGTTGTCTTTATTACGGAGGTCTAGACATCTTGTCAGAAAAAATAAACAATATACTCCATGAGCTTATTGATTTCAAAAATAAAATAGAACACATCTAGTTCTAAGCTTATTACATATGCAAAAAAAAAAAAAAAAACATATATTCATTGGAAGAGTAAATACTAATAATAATTTTCTTTTTTTTTCATTATTTTAATTCATGATGACAAAAAATGCTTAAGCATCATATGTGGAAGCAGAGACATTACCACCTCTACCAGTCCAGTTGATGTGAATGTTAGTATTCTTGGGCATTTTATCAGTAGCAAATTCATCCAAAACTTTGAAAGTGTGGGCGCCAAAGTAATCACGTTGGGCTTGCAAAAGGTTAGCAGGGAGACGTGCAGATCTATAACCATCGTAGAAAGAAAGAGCAGTAGCAAATGCAGGTGTAGGAATACCCCATTTAGCAGAAGTTGCAACGATTTCTCTCCATCCATCTTGGGCCTTGGCAATGGCATCATGGAAGAACTTGTGGAACAAAAGATTCTCAAGCTTAGGATCTTCACGGTAAGCTTTAGTAATTTCACCAAGGAAAACAGATCTAATAATGCAGCCACCTCTCCACATGAGTGCAATACCGGCATTGTTAAGTTCCCAACCATAATCCTTACCAGCTTCACGAATAAGCATAAAACCTTGAGCATAAGAAATAATCTTGGAAGCGTAAAGAGCTTGTTCCAGCTTGTCAACGAATTCCTTCTTATCACCAGTAAACTTGGGAATGGGACCACCGAGAATTTCTGAAGCTCTTACACGTTCCTCCTTAATAGCAGAGAGAGTTCTAGAAAAAACAGCTTCACCAATCAAGGTAACAGGAGTAGCGAGATCAAGAGCATTGACGGCTGTCCACTTACCAGTACCCTTTTGACCAGCGGTATCGAGAATCTTCTCAACAAGTGGAGTTCCATCATCGTCGGTAAAGAAAAGAATATCTCTAGTAATTTCAATGAGGAAGGAATCCAATACACCCTTATTCCAGGTAGCAAATACCTCTGCGATTTCCTTATCACTGAAACCAGCACCTCTCTTCATAAGATCATAGGCTTCACAAATCAATTGCATATCACCGTACTCAATACCGTTGTGGACCATCTTGACGTAGTGACCAGCACCAGCGGGACCAACCCAGTCGCAACAGGGTTCACCGTCAGTTTTAGCCGAGATATCTTGGAAGATGGCCTTAAGATGAGGCCAAGCATCAGGATGGCCACCAGGCATAAGAGAAGGACCAGTTCTAGCACCTTCTTCACCACCAGATACACCGGAACCGACAAACAAAAGACCCTTAGCCTTCAATTCCTCGTAACGACGGTTAGTATCGGGGAAATGAGAGTTACCACCATCAATAATAATGTCACCTTTTTCGAGGTGGGGTACTAATTGAGCAATGAAGTTATCGACAGCATCACCAGCCTTGACCAACATCATGACTCTTCTAGGTCTCTTAAGATTGGCTACAAGTTCTTCAATTGAGTGGGCACCAATAATTGATTTACCCTTGGCTTCATTTGCAAGGAAATGGTCGACCTTGGAGACAGTTCTGTTATAAGCGACAACAGTGTAACCATGATCAGCGGCGTTCAAAATGAGGTTCTTTAGAAAAAAGTTAGATTTCTGCATAAAAGTTTAAAAAATTTGAGAAAAGAAGGAAATACATACCTGGCCCATAACAGCCAAACCGATAAGACCAAGATCTGTCAGAAATTAAGAGTTAACATTAAAGAAAATGGGTGATTTTGAATTCTAAATTATAAAGACGAACATACCACCACTAGAGAAGAAACATGAGTTAGCAAAGCGAAATGGGATTGAGGTTAGTATAGTAATGATGAAGATACGTACGTAGGAGCAGACATTGTTTATTGTATGGTTTAATTGGGTAGGGAATGTATATGTCAAAGGAAGAGTAGAAAAGGGGAAAGGGGAAAAAAAAGTAGGAACTGTTGAATTATTTATACTTTTCGGGTTTTGTTGGTTGCTAGTTGCCATAATAACTACTAGCAGGAGCTTGGAGGGGTAATAAATTACACAGCTGCTGACTAAGTATTTATTTATGACTAATAACACAATTGAGAAGTGTCTACCTCCCGACAAAATGCTGTTGTTCAACAGTATGAGCATTAATTTTTTTTAGCTTTATTTTGCTATGGTGTTTGTGTAATTTTACGTGAGTATATAGATATTTCTATGTATGTATGTGTAATATAAGTGACGTAGGTTTTTATTATTTTTCTTTTCATGCTATTGAAATACAATTGAGACTGGTATAAGCTCTTTGAAACTCCATTTGGTCTCCTATTCGTCTACATTTTTAACGGTTTACAATCGTCCGTTTTATTATTAACAATATTTTTACTCACAAAGTTATGTATATACTTTACATTCCCCCAAAAAAATAAATATTTCTCCGCAATGCCGGTGAAATATTTCAAATATATCCCAACAACTGCAATTGATCAAATGAGTCAATCGAAAACTCAATCTGTGTTGAACAACAACAATCAACATCGTGGAATAAGGGTCATGAAAAAAGATCTCGAGGGTTAGACTTTTATTCATTCTGAATTAAATGAAGAAATCAACTCCCGGGGGATCTTCCAGTTTTTTTCGTCTGACAAATTTCTTGAATGAAAAGAAATGTGATACGGCGTTGTGTCTTGAATTATTAGTCTACGATGCACACACGGAAAGTTCTATAAACACTTCATCATCAAACAAATCATCATCCCTTTTCTAATAATTACAAATAGTATTATTATGTACCTACCATGCACCACATTATTCTGTGACTGTCCTCGTTTCTCCTTCTTGCTGAACCACCGAGGAATTTCATTTTCTGTCAAAATTCCAGGGGTAACCCACCACATTTCAATTCTTAGGAAGAGGGGGTAGAAATGC
Organism: Geotrichum siamense (nom. inval.); assembly: GCA_030568955.1. NCBI lineage: Eukaryota > Fungi > Ascomycota > Dipodascomycetes > Dipodascales > Dipodascaceae > Geotrichum > Geotrichum siamense (nom. inval.). Next base: position 7,783 of record JAJMJJ010000493.1, on the reverse strand, counting down.
TACTTGATGACGATGTATTGTTTTTACCACTACTCTCTACAGCTCTACAATACTACAATTACCACCGAATAAGTATGTCATGGTGCATAGTAAAGCAGAAAAAATCGTATATACGCACATAGGTATAGATATATTAATATTAGCATAAAGTTGTGAATAGATGATATTCTGTATCCGCTTCTTCAGGTTTTTTTCACGGTTTTTGTGGCTTGAATTGAACAAAATTCAGGTACCCCAACGTTAATAATACTTAAAAAATAAGATATAGTACATAATACTGTATGTCGTGTTACATGTGTCATATGTGCAATCACGTTTTTATGAGTCAATTAGTGATGGCGAATAAAAAGTTGTACAATTTCTTCTTTGATAGTAGAATGTTTCTTTTCCTTATAGGGAATCTTATGTATAAAGTTCAGTTAACAAAAGCTTGCATGAAACACAATTGAAGCATACAACATTTAGCTTAATTTCAAAGTAACTAATTAATAATTGAAAATAAAAGCCAGATGACTTGGTAAAATTACCAAATTAAGTCTTCACATAAACCAAAAAGAAATAAGGACAATTAAATATCATGATAGACATCAACAAAGAAACCAAAAATTTAATACGTAAAAATATAATATAAAATAGTCATCATGTAAAATCGTTAGCGTTATTCAGTTCATTCCCAGTAACTGATAAATTTAGTAAATTGATAATAATAAAACCTTTTATCATTATTATTATAAATTTGATTCTGTTACTTTCCTTCCAACACTTCTGCGTCTGACAGCTGCAAAATCTGAAAATCTACTCACAAAACTAGGGGATTTATGGAATGGTGAATCTCCTTTCCCTTCTCCGTTGAAATATCAAGGTCCAATTGTTTTTCTTTTTGTGATTTTATATTCATTTCAAATAAAGGGGCAGGGAGTGTTGCTGTAATAACTAGTAGTGCGGAAAACTGAAGAGACCATGTTGGTTGAAAGTTTGTAGATATGAGATTTTTTTTTATTCTTGTTACACATATATACTCTAGATATGATAGGTTGGGATATATTTTGGAAACATCGCGGGTCATGGGGAAAACCAGATGCATCGCGGTAGGGGTATGATGTAGTAAGAATGGTAGCGCAGGGCGCTGCAATAGAATGTATGGATAGAAATTGCCCAAAGAATTGCGCTCTAGCCAAGTTCGCACCAGGCACTGGGATTTAGCATACCTCCACAGGCCGTCAATTGGAAGTTGAAACCTGTTGGTAATAAAATTGCACCATACAGCAGGGTATGGAACTATCAACAAAAAGATTATTATTATTAACAATCTGGGAAATACATTGATTGTACCTTTTGATATTAATATTTCTTTATCGTTATCGATAACTAATATATCTACTGATAAATATAGGTACAGATTACATTAATAAAATTTTCATTTTCATCATAACTAAATTTTAAATTTCACAGTTATAACTTTTGTTTTGTACTCAAAATTTACAACTTGGCCTTCATCTCACTGGAGAAGACTTCGGCCATATCGTCAGCAGCTTCTTCCAAGTAGTATCTCATCTTCTCAACACCCAACTTCTTAGAGGCAATATTAACTTGAATAGAGTTCTCATTAATCATGTATGCCATACCGTAACCTTGATCAATGACTTGAGACCATCCGTATCCATTGAAGTATTCAGAAGACAATTGGGAAGTAGAAAGGTACCAAGATCCAGAATAGGTGAAGAGAGGATCTTGGAAAATAGCAGGGACCTCTTGATTGGGTTCAAGCATCTTCTTAAGACCAAACAAATGACGGTCGACACCCTTACCAGCAGAAGCATCACTAATGTATTTAACATGAGCATTGAAAGCAGCACGAGCGGCAGCAATTTTCTCAGCATCAGAGGCAGTAGGATTTTCAAAAGTCTTGACAAAGTTGACAGACTCAACAGAAACAGAACGGCAGGTTTCAGTCCTACCCAATTGGAATCTTCTGGTAGCAGCAGATTCATAAGTGGGGCGGCACACACCATAGGCCTTGTAGTAAGCCAATTGAATCAACATTTGGACATATGCATCAGGAGAAGCCTTGAACTTCTTAATAAGGCCCTTACCATAACCCTTGTAAGCAAAGACAGCAGCCTCGTGTTCACCAATAACCTTGTTGAATGACTCGACGGAAGAGTTGATAGAGTTGGAAATTTCAGAGTTAATGTTGAACTTAACTTCAACGGGGTCAGGAAGAGTACGGTTAGAAGTTCCGTTATCAATCTTGTTGTTGAAAATAACTTCATTGACATAGTCATTGAGTCTGTGAGTAGGAGTACCATCCATCATAGAGTGTTCACCGAGGAAACCAGCAGTGCCGTTAGAATTGATAATGAATTGAAGAGGCTTATCGTAGAAACGGTTTTGGCCATCACCGTGCCAGTAAGCATGTGTTCTGTCTTCTCTAGTGATAGGAGCATTATCGTCGAAACTGATGAGGAAAGAGGAACTTTCAATATCTTCTAGAGCTTGCTTGTTACCAGCAGCGATCAATTGGTCTCTAGCGGCAACCCACTTGTCTCTGTTGTCAGAAGTAAGAGCACCAATGGCAGGGCCCTTAGAACCAGCAGTGGCTTTAATGATCTTTTCGAATTGAGCTTGTAATTCGGCAGTAGACAATTGTTGACCGTCTACTTCATGAAGAACCTTAAAGAATCTGTTGTTGCTCATGACAATGATGTGCTTGTGAGTGGCAGGGTCATAGATAACAGCATCATCACGGACAGGAATGGGGAGACGACAAGCATTGAACATGTACTTGTAAGAATCCATACACAAAGGAAGACCCTTCATGTACTCAGGCTCAAGAGTCTTTGAGTCAACTTGAGCTTTGAAGGAAAGGGCAGCCGTTGTGATAGCAGCAGCACGAACGGCGGGGTTCTTTCTAGTCTTGTCATCCTTGTAGGAGTAAAAGTAAGAAACATAAGGAACAACAGGGTCTCTGTATGTAAGATAAGCAGCATCATTCCAGAAGTCGTAAAGCCAGTTCTTGACATTAGGGTCAGCAGCTTTGGCTTCAAGCTTCTTTTGAAGTTCACGACCAACGCCATTGGGCTTGAGGAATTCCTTAACGGCTGATTCAGACTTAGCAAATTCTTCAGGGGTAGTGAGAGGAAGCAAAGAACGAAGATACTTGGTAGCAGTTTCTTCTAATGTGGGGACAGGGAGCTTAGGCAAAGATTCCTGGAATCTAAGCATAGGACCTTTAGAAAGGTCTTCGACATAACCTTCTGGAAGCTTAGCTTTAGTAGAATTGAGTCTGAGCATTTGATTGGCGGTGTTAGCAAGACGAGAAGATCTGGTAACTCTTGTGATGGTGCGAGTGATCATTGGTGGGAGGAAGAAGAAGAAGTAACAATAGCAGACCAGCCGATTATAGTGCGCAACAAATGGCAAAACCACGGGAGCAGCCTCTGGAATTTATATAGATTTTATGTGTCAGCAGGTTTTAGGGTTTTCTTTGTTTGCGGGGCAACGGAATCTACACGGGGCTAATCTTTCCCTGGCTCCCCTGCAATTACTCCGTGCAGCCGATCCTCCACCATTTCCATTTGTCCTCTCATATTATGTAATTGCAATGTGGAGGTTATTGTCATGTGATATTTTATTTACAACAAATTTATTATGTAATAGTTATGTAAATGTTTACACATTAAGTCCCATGTTTTGTGGTTGACTCAGGTTCTACAAAATGTACAGTAACCAATAGCAGCATTGACCATGGAGATGAAACTCTAGGCCGTAGAATCACAATCACCATGAAGTCGATGGTTTTGATTACTGACTCTCTTTCATTTCTGTTAATATTACGCAGCCAGCGCAATTGCTACTTATTATGTTTCCAATTGCTTCAGTATTACTGTAAATTTACCGAGGTCCCGACACATTTTACTATTGGGAGCCGAATCATTTGCACACGATTGATGGCTCGGCTCCCAATCGCAATGCAGGGTGATCAATCTATTTCACAGATACTACTGTGTAGGACTTGCAACCGTATTTAATTTCTCACAGTATTTATTTTATCTCGGTTCTATCGGCTAGGTATGGTCTTCTATCTGTATTATTTTCACAGGTTCATGATGTCTTTAATTTTAAAATCTAATAACCACAGTTGCATAGGTACAAAGTTACAACAATTAAGCCAGATGTTTTAAAAAATATCTGTCTGTCATCTCGACATCTTGAAACTTACAATATGGTAGCAAGATATTACTGATTCTTACCCCTGATTCTTTTTTCGTTCCAAACAATAAGGGGTCATTATTACATCATAATACTATATCTGTAGTTGTTAATATTTGACTACCCGAACCCTTGTAGTAAGAAAACTGGAAAGGTGTCTAGAATTCTAATTTCTGGCTTAATTTTTGTAATTGTTGACTTTGTCTTAACCTGACTTCTACCTCTATTTCTACTAATGAAAAGACTGTTTGTTTGATTTATTTTGTTGATTTGATCGGGTTTTAAACTTTTAATAATTTTGTAATTGGTAAATGTATTGTTGTATAATTTCCAACATTGAAAATATTCAATTTCATCGATTAATAATACCCTGAAATAACAATCTGATTAAAGTTTTGTGCAGGCTTCCAAAGTTTTTCCTGTGTCATGTGAATTATTGCAAGACTAAATTCTTTAAAAGCTGTCATCTGAAAACTTGGCCATCCTTATGGAGAAACCAATTACCTTGAGGCATAGAGAAAAACTCTTCGAAGGAAAACCATCACATGCCATCTAAAAAGGAGTACCGGTGAAACGGACAATAACTTGACTACGGAGAACTGGATACAATGCTCCGGAGAAACTTTTCACAAAATAAAGTGGGTTGCAGCAATAAAAAATACATCTTCCAGCTTCGAACCCAATTTTTTAGAAAATTAACCACTAGACTCTAGGGCTGGTACAAGTTAGGCTTATTTTACTGTTTTCTTTTTTAGCTTTATTTTGCAATGTTGTTTACGTAATTTCATGTATAAAACTTCTGTGTACCAAGAAGTCCGAAAATTATATGTTTTTATATATTAGTAAAATATTTGGGTTATAGCTCTAATTGAACTCAGTTGGAAAACTTATCCAAGTTCGCATTTCTTAAAGTAATCACATTCTGATATTTGCTTGACGATATTTGTAATAAGTTAGCTGTTCTTTCAGAGATCTTGAGCTTTCCCCATAATTATGATCATGAAAAAAATAAGGATCAAATGTATTCCTCAGAAATATCTTTCAATTTGCAGTATAATCTATTCCACAATTGTAATATGTTGCAACATTGGTATATTAGATAAGTGGTGTCTCCAGTTCCGGCACCACTGTGAAAACAATTCTTCTCTTTATTACCTGCACATAAATTGGGAGGCATCTGAAAGAGCGGAAAGATTGTTGTAGCTTCGTAGCGAGCCATGGAAGAATTGTCTCAGAGCATCAGATGCTCGGAAAACATCATGAGATAGTAGGGATAGAGCTTTTCACACCCTTTTTTAGATATCAGGTCCTGTTTGAATATCAAAGAAAGGACCAGTTAACCTAGGTATTTGCAAGATCTTGTCCCCACGGGATCCTTCAGAGACTCTATTGACCGATGAAACTAGTCTGTCACTAGGTTTATCCCCCATTGGATGCTTTGAACAGATAATAATGTTAAGTCTGGGTCTCGAAGACGCTACAAATAACATAGGTCTCTTGCTTTTGTCGGGGATTATCTATAACAAGGATTTTGCTGATTGAATTATGGGAAGATCAAAGAATTTGCTGATTGTATTGTAGCGGAATGGCAGGACACAATACTTTCTTGGTCGACAGATGAAGACATATCTTTAGCGAAAGAAGGAGTCACCATGAACCTATGCAAATATTTTAATCTTTTTTCTTGTATCAGTCTGTCCATATCCCACAATCCAAACCACCAAACGTCTTTGGGGTGATCAGGACCTCTTTCTTCACTGGCAAATATCTCTTCCCCCTACCGAAACCAGATAGTAGGGATTGCTTTATCGCAGAAAAGGGCCCAGAAATTGGGAAGACGTCATAAGAGTATAATTGAAGGGGGAGGACTCGTAGATTAATGGTATTGTTTTGAATTGAAAAAAGAACGTTGTGTGTTTGTAAAAAACGGCATTTGTAATCTAACTTTTCCAACTTTGGAGTTTCTAAAAACTAGAGGATCTTCATTCACCGAATTTCCCAGTATTTTGCAAACACTGTCAGTAGACTTGAGAGAATGGAGGCAATTAAACTCCGTCGACAATATCTTTGTTTTCTTTGTGTTCAGAGTCGAGGCTAAAGCATGATTGTAACAGGAGAGAATTGAGAGGCATTTGGACATATCCTATTCATCATGGAACAGGACAATGATGTCATTGGCGTAAGTTTATGACTCTAAGGCAACTTGCACAGATTGTAGCACCCCATCATTAGAGAAAGAAAAATCTCTGAAGATTCCTTTTGTACTGTTGTGGATAGATAGCAGAACGGGGTCAAGACTCAGCGAGAAAAGGGTAGGCGAGAAAGAGTCCCCCTTCCTGGATAAGTTAATGCTAAATATTTTCCTAATCACGATCAGTCTTGCTTGTGATGGTTTTGACATGATTAGAAGAGCATCTTTGAAAGGTGTTTAGAAATCAAGGGCCTTAATTGTTTTGCTAGTATACTCCTTTGATATTTGGTCATAGATGTTTTTGAAATCAAGGTTTATCACATATTCAGCTAGACTGAACAGCTTGTCTGAGATTGTCGACGAGTTTTTCATTAGATCCTCAGCTCTTTGTCTAGGAAGAAACCCATACTGCAAGGAGCTAAAGACCATAGATGAAGACTGTAACAGTCTTTGGTTGAACATTTGGGTGTTTGGATACGGACGCTGGGATTCTGCCAATCTTGAGGTAAGAACAGAAGTCATAGACTATTTAGGTTCTAATCTCTACTTTTCTGATGACAGAGGGGAGGAAATCTCTACCTGTGAAAGTCTCACCATCTTCCATGGTGAAGAAGAAAAACATATCCGACGTGGAAAAGTATTCTATCAACCTGGCTATCACTTTGTTTTTTTTTGTTGGTTCTCAAGAAGAAACAAGGAATCTGAGAAGATACACTTGGGATGGTCTCATCTTTCTTTTCTCCAAAGATAAATTTACCGGTAAAAGTTTTGCACAAGTCTCGAGAGTTTCGATGAAATTTTTCTGAAAGAAGAGGTCGAAATTCATTACTGAAGTAACTCGGACAGGTATAACCAGAAATTGTTCATAACTGTCATTATTGACGTCTGGAAGGTTGTTGGAGATTGCCTCTTTTTTGACACCTGTATCTGACAGGTCGGAGGTGTTGAAGGGGCTAGAATACCCTCCGGCAAGCCCTAAAGAAGGGAAGGAGGAATGGCGATTAGAGTTAGTTAAAGCCCGGATACATCAGCCCAGAATATAGTAGGGTGGGACATTTTTAGGTCATCTATTTGATTTACAAAGTCTAGGTTATTTTTAGATATAAAAATCATAACGAGTATTTTTTTTAAGTATTGCTACGAAAAAGTCATTATCAATATTGTGTAGATTTTTTTACTCGTACTACCTGGATGCTAGAATCTTACAATAATTTTGAATAGGCTTTTAGAAATAAAAGATAAAATAATTTAAAACAGGCAAAAAAAAAATAAATAAATAAATAAATAAAATAAAATAAAATAAAATAAAATAAAATAAAATAAAATAAAATAAAATAAAATAAAATAAAATAAAATAAAATAAAATAAAATAAAATAAAA